>NJRQ01000597.1:52817-81219 GCA_003063805.1 Aphaenogaster ashmeadi
CCTCATAACTCGGAAAGTACTTAATGAAAAAATACTTAATTATAGTGTTTTTTGGAAAGCTCTCAAGGTAAGCTACAAGAATATGCAATGAAAAATAGGGGGTTCCATTTAAAAAATTAAGGTGACCTTGACCTTACCTTGGAAAGGTCACTGAAGGTCAAGTTGATATTTTCATCATGTGGCCCCCTCGAAATCATGCAACTTTTGTCTGAAACATTTTTCTGTATCTTCCATATTTTTCGAAATATTCGCGTGGAGGTTTTAAAATGGGACACCCTGTATGTATACCAAGCGAAAAATAACAATCGTTAATTTTTTAAAAATTATATTATTTGTTTTTAATATTTTACATTTTTAAATATATTTTTTTAATTTTATTTTCTTCGTATATTGCAAAAAATTCTGGATAGGAAAATAAAATATCAAAATTGCAATATTACACATTGCAATTTTTCTCACGCTAGCTAAAAATCAGAATTAACAGATTTCGGGATTTTCTCCATTTGAGATACGTCCAAATATAAAGAACTAAATATAAGTTACAATATTATATAAGGGCCAATTTAATTCAATATTAACAATAAGTAATTCATCTGAATAGCGAACTGTAACGATAATTGTAATAAAGGAACTAATGATAGCTGAAATAGAACGTGATAGTAATTTGACTATTTCATAATAATCAAACAGATTTAATGTGTCTCACATACACATATGTTTCGAGTTATTACCGAAAATAGCAATGTGTGTTACAACCTAATAGCTCTCGCCGTTAACCCATTTACATCCACAATCATTCTCATAAATAGCCGCACATCTAGCGTATACCCTATTAAGTGTGTCGCCTAGTAAACGACAACGCAGATGATTACTAATAACACTTCAAATACGATTACAAGGACATAAAATTGCATCTTGTTTTGTCAGGTTGTATTATGCAACATCGTATTTGTATGTTGCGCGCGTTTCTCAATCCATTTAAAGGAATATCGAGATATGTAAAAGACTCAATATGAAATTGTGATTTGCATATAATAAAAATAGCAAAACTGCTTATAAAGATACGAAGATGTGCTCTGCGAAGGAATCTTTCTTCGCTTTTGTAGCTTGACCCTCTCGAAAGGGATTCTAAGCGATACACGACTCGCCAGAGACCTTTTTGTAATTCACCGAAAAATTTTCGAGACTCTTGTCGTGTCCCTCGTAAATGGGAATTCGATGTCGATACAGCGATGGAAAAAGGTCACGGTTGGAAAATTCGACCTGTTCGTTGTCAGCCAATGCCGCCTTTAATCTTTTAGACACTATCTAAGATACCTTTTTTCCGATTCTGAGTATCATAAATTTCTATAAAATTATTTTATTTCTTCCTTAAATTAATTATAAAAATAAAAAAAGAGCATTTGAAAAGAGTACGACGTTGTCGGTAATAGAATTAATAATGTTAAAATATTTTTGTATTTATAAAAGTTTGAAACTGTTGCGAAATAATTAAATATGCATGGATGTCCATGCCAATTTTAAGTTTGACAGTTTTAAAAGTATCTAAAAACTAAAGCGAATTTCCAGAACGTTTTTCGGCGGTCATAGTGAATAAATCATCTAGAGAAAATCGTGCTGCTGGCGACTCGTGCGCGCGTGCAACTTTCTTGCGATTTATACTCGGCAGCCAACAAGCGTGTTACCCGCGAGTACTTTTAATAACTTTTGGCGCGTAAATCGCAATCGCAATTGCAGCCGTGTTACGTAATCACATCGTTTATACACACAGATGCATTACAATGTGCAACTTGGAGAATGATCTTATTAATCATGTATTCCGATAGGCGAATATATACGTGGATTAAAACGATATAGTGGAACTAATCGCGAAATATTATTTCGAGATAACAATCGAACAAATCGAAAACCGGGAAAGACAATGAGAATTGCGAGAATCGCGCAATGTAGAGTCGGTTAAATCTCCATATTGCAATTAATCGATTGCTACAACTAATCGTACGTGCAATTTCCATACTACATTGTGCAATATTCGCCATACAGTTATATATATGCATGCTAGAATTGCTCAATAAAATGTATTAAACGGTTAAAGTACAAAGTACAAGGTATATTCTAAGAAATCATAAGCAAAATTAGCAGCGTTGCAATGTTTTCAAATTAAAATTTATAGCAAATTTTCATTCTACGACCGTAATGCGTACGAAAATCATGAATTATTAAACAAAATTGGTTCTTTTTATTATTATTTTACTTATTTAATTTACTTATTAATTATTAATAATTTTATCTCCTTTTATTATTTGTTGTAGCATAATATAAAAGTAATGTAAAAGTAAAAAGTATCATTGCTTCTAATTTATGAACGTTAATTAATTCAGCTTTGTTGTACTGAGAATGCATTTAAACTAGCTCATCCATTGGATGCTTCAACTGAGATAATCACTAAGTATAAGCTATGTAATTTTGCCTTATTGTACGATATATGAATCCTAAGGACTAGAAGACTATAGCCCATCGGTTAATGCCGATCAGTGACGTAACGCAATTAATCTAGTCTCGTGAACAATACAACAATACCATCCTCACGCAGAATTCGTTGGTAATCGCTTCTCTGTTGACGTTTACTCAAAACGTAATTAATGTAACTACGGTATGATAATTAATGATGCAACCGTTCTCTCGAACAGAAAGTAAATTGCACGGTGGAGATCACGACAAAACTGCGATTGAAACGTCGCTTATTAACTTGACAGAATAAGAGAAATATAAAAGCAATTCTATATTTATGTACGCGTCTGGAATATATTTAAATCAAGATTAAAGTAAAAAACTTTTATTGTCTTACTTGCTATTAATTAAATTACTTGCTGTTTTATTAAATTACGTTAATTAGCAATCTTGAAATTTAAATCGCAAAGAATAATGCATTTCTAAACGAATTAAGACCAAAAAAATCTTTTCCTTTAAATCACACTTTTTATGCAAACTTTTTCTTATTTTTAAATCTCGAACGAATTCCAATAATTTCAAAGTGCATTCATCGGTCCTTTTATCTCGTTACCTATGTACTACTATGTACTTTCCCGTCCCTATTCAAACAGCGTCGATTATACTTTTAGAGAGATGGATCTACGATGCCGAGAAATCGCGTTTTCTTGCATCGTATATCGATACTATACTAATCTATAACCATGAGTGACAGCGTTACATCGCTATCTGCTCCACGCTGAAACGCAGTTCTGTTACTAAAATCGATATTACGACAAGGCTAATTTCGGGTACGAAAAGCCCGATAAAAGCGTAGATATTAATCTTCATATATATCATGCGCCATTTCCGAAATATTATATGTATATTCATGTACTTTCCATTCTTATATCTTTCCCACCCTTATGTCGTAAAACAATTCGCGATAAATACTGGAACGGGGCCTGTAATCCGACGACCGACGGCTTATCGTGCACGATCCGTACTGAGGTTTATCGCGATCACTCAAAGGATACGCCGCAATAAATCACAACCGGAATTAACCATAGAGATCGTGACGGCTCTCCTGGCCCAATGTTCGGACTTTATTTTGATTTACGCGCGGATAAATCCGCGGTTAGTGGCGTTGTGTAAAGGTAATCGTTGCCTCGTGCCTTCGGAAAGATTGTCTATCATATTGATGGACATGAAAAAGAGGGAGGGGAAGGAAAAATCTATTTATTATTCTGGGTCGAACCCCATCAGAATAAGTATAAGCGTACGTGTGCAAATCACTACTTTATCAGTTTGGATCAAATAATGCATGTGGGTAAAATACGTGTAAAATCTTATCTAATCTTAATCTAAAGAATATCGATGAAACTCTAGAAACGGACCATGCTTAGAGCAATCCTGTTGCATTATTTTTAGTCCAAATAATAGTAAAAATAAAATATTAAAACGTATTATTTCATCTATATTATTTAGCGCAGTTTTTTATTTGCTTTTAAATAAAAAAATTATTAATATTATTTATTAATAAAAATTTATCAATACTTAATGGGTGAAAATTTTTATCTAGTTAAAATCTGAAGAGAACAAAAAAAAACAAAATTAGGAGGATAAGCTACATAGATTGGAGAAAATATATCGTTTCGATCTTCATCTGACGTATAAATAAGATAAGAAATGAGAAGACAGGAAGAAGGGCGACAAAGTTGGACTAATCATAAAAGGGACCCGTTGAAACGGGATATATCCTGGAGCTCGTATAATAAACTTTCACAAGTGGAATCCGTACGAACAAAAATATGAACGCATGACGCCAAAAAAAAATGCCGGAGGGGAAAATACGGGAGCGCATCATATCAAAAAAAAGATAGGCGAACAAACACAAATTCGAGTAGGAAATCGCTTTAGTGCAAAGGGGAAGTTAAAAATAACGATGGATACATTTTTTTAAAAATATTGGATGTTTGTGAATAAACGATATTACAATTCTGTTCACGGAATTCGTTGCATATTCGAATATTTTAAGCTTCTTATAACTCTTATCTTGCAAGCTAATTAACATTGTAAGAGTGATAAAATCATCGCGAAATATTTTTCTCTTCTTATACGTAAATATATACTAATGTGTATATCAGAGAGAGAGAGAGAGAGTTATCAAAAACTTCCTGATTAATTTAAATAAATAATCATTATGATTAATTTAAATAAATAATCATTATAGAATATCGTAGATTCATAATTAAATGATATCAACGATTAATATTAATGGTATGCAATACGCACACACAATTAAAAGTAGCATTTAAAATATGGATTGTAAAATATAGACCGTGCAATCGTTTGCGTAATCAAAAATTGCGCAACCCAGTTTTCGAGTAAAATATTTATTTTACAAGAAATTCAAAGAAATGGATCCATATTATGGACGAATTTTTCTGTAACGCACATTCGGTATAAAATATGGCGAAGGGACAGCAAGAGAACTAAACCCACGCGATACATGAATGGTAGAGGTCAAGTTCATGGATCGTTTATGTCAAATCAGTTTCAAACATGTAGGAAATATATCCGGTAGACTTCCGAAATGTTGTTTTGCGAAGGTTTAGCAATTTTCTTGTTTCGAGCCGCTCTCGAAATCTCATATTTTTTACACGCCTTTCTTGTTTTAAGGAGATTAAAATTGGAATAGAATAGTAAAAGTAAAAGTTTAAAGAAGAAACAAGAGAAGTGATTGGACCTCTCACTATTTTTTCACCAAGCAACTTTTCCCGCTCTACACGTCGCGTAATCACTCAAATGCGAAGTAGTGAGCCAAAAATCTAAAAGATATAAAGAGAGAGAAGGTAAAAATTGATATTAGGTACAAAAGTTAAACGAGAAGAATGGTAACGATAAGATCAAGTCTAGCAGAATAAGTCAAGCAGAATATGAAAAATTTTGTAATCAGATACAACAATCGTTGCCGCAGAACCTCGGAGATATCCGAAGGTAACAGCAGATCCGTCTGCAGATCGAATATATCTGATTAAAATACAATGTCATCAAAATCTAATCTCCTGTCTCAATCAAAATCCCATCTGATTCGTACCATCAATTTTACATCAACGTCTCACTGCGATTTCTCGCATGCAAGGAATCGAAATGCTACATTAGGTATCTCAGATTCAGGCGTACGTATGTGAATGTGTGCGTGTGTGTGTGCAACTAACAGAGAATATAGCTTCTGTTTACGTTCTTCAAGTTTAGACTATAATGCATCGCGACGGCCAGTTTGAGAGCTGGTACCGCCGGTGAATGAATGATGCAAGGAATAAGTCGAACGAACGGGCCGGCGAACGCGTGGCTGCACAGACGTGAGAAAGGAAGAAGTGTGCACGCGTGATGGGGGAACGAGGATGGCTTTCGAAAGCCAAGTTGGAGCTAAGTCGCGTGATCCCGAAAGGGTGAAAGAGGCGCGAAGGAACACGCGGAGGAGCTGAAAATCGAGAGAGAAAGAGAGGACCGACACAACGGGGCGAAAGTGCGCAGGCGGCACTCACTGCCAGGGTCACTCTCTCGCACTCCCGATCATTCCGTAGCGGGGCGACGCGAGGCGACGCGACGCGCCGCGACGCTGCCGATCCTCCTCTTCTCCTGGCTAGACGCACTTCAGTGCGCCGCGAGAGCGCTCCGAAACCGCTTGTTGATTTTACGTCTCCCGTCGGAACGAGCAAGGCCGCATCGCTGATCGTCGTTCGTAGTAAAAAGCTTTAGGGAAAAGTGCGAAAGTAGCGGCCAAGAGTTGCAAATAAACGTCATGAAGTAGAGTGTGTCATGGAATAGGAGAAACTTAACATTTAACAACTGGCGAGGGATAGTGCGTCGTTGAGATTCTTTGGCTTCAAATCAGCAATGTTCATCATGAAATCCAAGGAATGGTCACCGATAAACTTATTAATGGGTAAACGTGTAGTCGACGATAAATAATGTGTAAATACTGAACAATGAATAATGAAAGATAAACGTGAATTATTAAAAAAATGACTATTGATTTTTAACAACAGGGTCATTAATAAATAGTTACCAATAAAATTATTAACAAGTGATTAGAGTGCAGAAAGCTCGTAACAGAGTAATAATGATATTCAAGATTGTTAATAGATTTACTATGATTAGCAAGCAGTATGGTCAACATTCTCTGGATAGTTAATCATCAGTGGTCGCCAACAGAATTAATACCAGCAAGATTAATAGTGGTTTGAGACTGTTAATGATTGGTAACCATACTCGAGCTTACACATGTGCGCTTACCGAATTAGCAGTAAATGGAAATCAATTTCAATCAAATTCAAGCTTATTAATATCATCAAGAATCGTTATTAGGATTATTAATAAATAAAGTCTAATGTGTGTGCAACCAACATAAGAATAAGTGCTATTAATAAAATCTTGAAAATTTTATTAGATTTTACTAGAGACGATATAAACCGATACTTAATCCTATTTAATAATAAATATCATAATCATTAACGGTGGAAGAATATCGTAAATTAGTGGTATAATAACTATCATAATCGTTAACGGTTGAAGAATATCATAAATTAGTGGTATCGAGTGATGTGAATCGACACTTGGTATGTTTACTCAGCACTGAAGCTATTTTCTCTTTCTTTCGGGAAGAAACGGGAAATTAATAGACAAATACTACAAAAATACTCCAGGGATCAAAAAATAATCAATCCAAAACTTTTTCAAGAGAAAAACCTGAGGTTTATCTGAACCGATCAAAAAGAAGCTTAGCGACTATAATCCTTCGGGGACAACGGGCTTCTTTTCTTTCCTTTTAAGCAAGATAAAGCGATTCATTCATGAAGAAATAAGTGTATTAATGAATGAGTATCGGAGAGACTCCCAAGTCGTACAACAGACGATCAACCAACAGCTTTTTCAAGAATTAATACTAATCTTACTTAAGACTATCCAAGAATCCTCGGTGTATTTAGACTTTTCCTTTTTTCTCATTAAGATAGATTACGCGATACAACAATAAAGAAACAAGTTAATTAAAAAGTTCTCTTCAGATAATAAAGGATTTACTTTTTAAAAAGAGGCATTTTGGGACTTTCTGTGAAATCAGTCTGTTAACTTTTGGATTAAAAATATAGAATCGTAAATCTGCGAATTAATTCAATGTAAATTCTAGAAATGTGTGACTCACTAAAGCGCGTGGAATAACTGACGAGTGGAATTAAGTGATACAAATCGACGATTGGCGTGTTTGTGGACAATATCGGAGCGCTAAGAAACCTTCTTCGGGGAAGGCAGAGTGAATCATCGATGAGCAAGGACCAGCTATATATTCGGGCATGGAGTTTCCTCAAATTTTCGAAGAAAGTGTATTGGCAGAAGCGAGTTCCTCGATATTTCTCTCCGGCTCTTGATGGACAAAGTTATGATTGAGTCTGATGTCGCGGAAGTGACGGGAAGTACATTTGATCTCTACATGCTTATGCGAACAGACACGCGACTCACGATAGTGAGAATGCCAGGTGACGCGATGATAAAGTTCGAGTGTCGCATGATCGACGAGGAGACTAACGGCAGGTGATTATGCAGGTGAAACCCCAATCGAGATTTCGCGAGAGATCTTGTCGCGTCCGCCGCGGACGTGACACTCGTCTATTAATAGCTGCCTGAACAAAATTTCACGACATTCTATGCGAACACACAGCACGGGCGATTTTGCGAACGAATGGCATTCAACACTATCAAATCGTCATGAATTTACATTTTTCGCGAGCGATATTTCGAGACAAACGAGTACGTAATCCCTAAGAATCATGACATCTTGCTTTTTATATATCTTATAAAAATATTATAATAGACACTTTATTTCTCGATGCAAAATTAGATTTGCTAGCGCATCTTGTAGCAATATATTGAGATATTAAAAATAGATCGAGAGCCATTCAAAAAGATTATCGTAAAATTGAAATTCTACGCATTTATACTATATAATTATCAGTCAGTGCGATTGAATTTTTTACTATTGATTATCGGAATTTACATTATATATTATTAACGAATTCAGAAAGGTTTACTTGAAACAATGTAACTGCACGATGCTCCAAGGTACTGATGCAAATGCATCGTTGCAATAGCGATAATATGTACGTATACAATACTGCTTGTAAGATAATTGAATTCATTTTCCAAGCAAGATTCTTTGAGTCAAATCTGTCTTCCACAAAAGAGTAAGAAGAAAATTAGCTTCAACGTATAAATAAATCTTCAAAATATATTACAGACATTAATTATGAAAATAGTTCACAAAACGAAAATTTTATTTCTTTTAACATCTTATTTTATTTCTTTTATACATAATTCAATTTACTAAATTCGTTTTTCATTGAAAATAAATATGCTTTCTCTGATGAAATACCAATCATATACGTGATTATATACCAATCTATGTATATAAAAATGTATGTATTCTCAGGAATTTTACTTTAGATTCAAACTTTAGAACATATTATGTATCATTAATTACCTGGCTCGTAAGCCAGGTATTCCCTTAATTGCGCAGTGTATTAGCTCATTGAGACAGAAAATGGCTTCTTACTCGGAAGCTTCACAATAATGCCTTATGACTTTCATATATTACGCTTGATATCTCAAATCTTATCATGTGTATTATACATTTATATGTATATTACACATTTTATAATATGTTATATAACCTATGAAGAAAATACCTATGAATTTTATGAAAAATCAAAATTTATATTGAAAAAAGCAGCTCATCTCAGATATCCACTTTTTTCCCGTCATCTTTCTCGACATATTTGAGTAACGAGGCTGTTCGACCATCAGCTTAACCCCTGAATTAACCCTTACAGCGCTTGTCAAGTTGTCGATCCGAAAAAAAGCTTTTTTTCTTCTTCCATAAAAGCCTCTTAACACATATCGAAAAAACATATCTTCGCAATATTACACAACGTCGTATATTTAAACGGAATAATCACAAAGTAACCACGAGAAGTCGCTTTATAAAAATTATAGTTTAGCAATTCCATTTGAAAAAGAAATTTTTCTGTTATTAAATATAAAGCAAAATTATATTGAACTCAATTAATCATCAATTAAACAAAAATTGCTACTAATTGCTAAATTGTTGCCAAGATGCTAAAACGAATTTGATGTTATAGACAAACTATAATTTTTTTTAAAGAAATGTGTAAATGTAACTTTGATGCAAATTCATCGCGTATTCTATATTCGCGCAACACAATGAAGCGAAATATAGAAACTAAATATAGCGAAAATGATCACGATGGTACAAAACGAGAAAATTGATACGGATAAAATATAACATTTCCTTCAAATAAATTTTTTCGTAAAAATACGCGATCGCAAAATGTGCGACCTTTGACGAGATTTATTGCGATCTCAAATTGCTCAACGTAATGAGGAAGCATTCGGGAAATAAACGTCGCGAGCAAGATTGAATTATGAAACGGCGGGAAAAGCGATAAAAGCGAACGGAGTGACAAATTACGATTACGATCAAGAGAATCGCAATTTTCATACATGGGCTTTATAAATTCCGATCGTGCTGCATTATAAAGCAACGAAAGACAAGAGGCAAACGTCGAAACAGAGAGGGAAAGAAATATATGATGGAAAATTACACAAGTAACGAAGCATTTGTACAAACGATGTGGTCTTGAATTCATGATCAAAGAGCCAGCTACAATCGCCAGAAGGAAATTGTATGTTCTATCCCAAATGTAAGTCACTTGATATTATGATTCGAGATAAATGTAGTTAACACTAAATCGAACTTCTTCATCTACAACATTTAATACTTGATTTCAATTTTAAAAATAAAATATAACGAAAATATAATATAAAATATAACGAAAATATTGCACAAATTAAAATTTTATTAAAGAAAAATATACTACTAAATTAATTAGGAATAGAAGATTGATTAGTCAGGGATCGAAGCTAATCGATTTTGATAAAACTAATAAAATAAATAAAAATTGTGATTATAAAAGGTATAATGAATTATAATATTTTTTATCGTCAATCTTTAACTGTGTAATTAACAAAGTTTTTAATTTTCGACATGACTTATTATTTTCAATTAAAATGAAATTAATTTCATAATAAGCAAGATTTTGTCAACAAACTTTTTTTATTGTTAATTTCACATGTTTAGAAAAAAATCTATTCCTAAAAATCTAAATTCCTAATCTATCGATATTTTGTCAGTGTCTGTTTCTTCATTAAACTATGATTCGTCTGAGACATTTTGTAGAAAAGTTATAAAAAACGAGAATTTAATGCAATTATAGTCTTGAATAATCGACGACGGTACAGTCGACCTTTAAAGACCAGTAATAAAGCAAGATCTCTAAGGATTCATAGCTCATAATGTCTATATCTGCACGTGCGCGGGCCCTGTTAGATTATTAACCCTCAGAGAGAGACTAGTTATCATATAAATAGCTGGCTGTAATACAAATAAGACCAGAGTGTTTATGCAACCAATATTTATGATTGGATCGATAGACTCAAGTGCATCGGAAGCTTTAATTAATGATTTGATTTATGGTTTGATCCTGGCCAAATCAAAATTACAGCTATGGAGGATATTCTGTAATATCTGCAATATCTGTAATATCTGTAATATCTGTGAAGCTTTCGTATTATAAATTATATAAATTATAAATTAATTATATATTTGAAATATTTATTGAACGATTAAAAAATCTTTTAATTTTTAACAACTATACTATCTATAACATTTCTTCAAAATAGATTTGACTCCAATTTTAAGAGAAAATTTAGAAAGTTCTATTTTATACAATAGAAATTAAAATGTAAAATGTAAAAAAATTACACATGATCCAAGAAAAGTATGGTATCAAACCCATATATTATTAAATCCTTTTCTAGCTTTAATATCTTTTCTACACATTTAACATTTATTTTTTAATAAAATTCTTATTAAAAATCAACTTAAAATTCGTCAAAAAATATATTCTCTTACATTTCAATGCAATAAAGATGAATCGTATAATATAATTCTCATGTATAGATATATTATCTCTGTTATATATATTAATGAAAAAACGAATATTTTATAAAATTAATTTACAAAACTTTTGTAAAATGGGAGAGGACATTTCGTACGAAGCGCAAAGAAAGAAGGTTTGCCTCATCACGCTAATCCACGTTGTTACCGCCATGGTCATTCCGCGCGCACCGTTTCTCCAAAATTTCATTAGCAAACTAAACGAAAGCCGAATCCGTTTTAAACTTCGTAATGGCTAATTAAAGAAGACATGATCGTCACGCTTTTGTTAAACTGCTGTAATTTCATCAGCTATAACGAAATAACTGTGTAAATTATCGAGCGAAAATTTAATTTCATCGATACAACTTTCCTTCTGCAACAGCATTAACGTAATAATGAATGCACATAGTAGAAAATGGCAGCGGAAACTCAACGAAAACATCGTTACTATTTTATTTTTTCATTATTCTGATCACGCGATAAGACGAAAATTATATGATCATCCATGTTCAAAATTCTTTGATTGATTATTATGTTGGATATTCTCTGATGTCGCATTAAATTTCAATGACATACATTTTTAGCTAAATTTGAAATTAAATCTATGTAAATAATAATTTCCAGGGATCTCATTGTGTTGCTTAATTTTAATATAAAATATCTTCGTAATAAGGCACAATAGACTGTCTGCGTGTCGCGGGCGGGTGCTTCCTCGGAGGACCGTCCTCTCAAGTGATATATTATTATTATTATTATTTATTATCTTCGTAATAAGATACAGAGAATTTGTATGTTCTAATAAAATAATGTTTAATTAAATGTATCTTTCAATGTGATATAATCTAATATACAGACTTTAACGTAAATATCCTCCATGAGGAATAACATTTCTCGAGTTGTTAAAAATAAAATTAATTCATGGCGAATCAAGTTAATTATTGCGACTGAATGGACGCAGGTCGAGCTTCGGCCGGAAAATTGACACGAAGGCGGATCGTATCCTGCGGAGTAATTCAATTGCGCTTCACTCTCCCAGGATCGAATTTTTAACTCCGCTTTGCACGCAATTATCCCGCTAGATTCACGAAATTATTTTCGGTATTCTTCGCGACGTGATCAAAGCGGATGAATAAAAAATCGATTGCGCGACTAATGTACAGTATAAATGAATTCACTCACAAGTGTCGAAGCATCCCCGCCATTGCACCTCCATCGTTGCGACCATCGCCTTTGTGTGCTCACCGTTGCATCCCCGCCGAACTGTTCCATTATTCCGAAACACTCGCTCACGCTCACGCATCGATCGGAAAAGCGCCGTTAATTACGATCGTACGCTAATTAGCATTACAATCACGGTGTTCCCCACGGTGTTTTGGACGAGCGAGCAACACGAGACGGAACCGATCTCGACCGTCGTTTGGCTCAGGCCTCAGACACACACACGGAAAAACGCGGCTGACTGCACGTTGGCGTGTTAACGCGATCTCGTCGTCTCGCTTCGCGACACTACTGGCTACTTGCAGAATGAAGTTCTCTCGATTCTTACGCACTACAGCCAATTTGAAAGTAAAAAAATTACGAAAATCGCGCAAATGGCCAAAACTGGTGCAGTGGCCACAACCGGTACATCTACCCTATTTCTGACGAACAGTTTGGATGAATTCGTCAGAACAAAAGGTCATCAGAACACGCATCTACTAATACCGTAACCGTAGCCTTATCACTGCTCCAACATAAACGCACCCTCACGCGCGACCAACTTCGCGCCGTAGAGCGCGGCACCGCGAGAGTTCGCGAGTCGAGTCAAATCGAGAGATCGATCGCCGTCGCGTATCGATCCATCTCACCCACGCCCGTCGCATCTCTGCATATCGCAGATTCCGCACATCTGCATATCGGCTCGCGCGCGCAGAATTCGCGATCGCGGAAAAACACGGGATAAAACGCGACACGTATATTACGAATCACGTTCGACGCGCCGTGACGTCACGACCGTGACCGTGCGAGTTAAAACAAGGGACGGACACGCGCCGCGGCGCGAGTATAGTTTCGTAAATAAACCCACTGTTGCCGGATCACGGCTCGCGGGAGAACCCGGAAGACCTCGAATTGTTTACATAATAATCTAATCCCGATTCTGCCTCGTTCCGATAAGCCCGTGACGATCAGCCGTCTCGGCGATGCGATATATTTTAGTGCTCGGAAACATAAGTGATCGAATAGTTCGGACAGTTCGAACGTTTCGAACTGAAGATATGTTTGAACCGAGGGGTAGACCGCTGAGGGCATTGCGGTGTACAGATTTGGGGCATTAGTGGGCATTACTAGGGCACATTAGTGGGCATTACATAAAAAATTCACTAGTAATGCCCAAAAATTGTGTACTTTTAGTGCACTTTTTGTGTACTTTATGTACTTAGTAATGCCCAAAATTGGGCATTACTAGGCATTGGTGTACACAATTTTGGTCAGCGGTTTACCCCTCGGTTTGAACTATTTGAACTCACTTCAGATCCAAAAGTTCGAAATTATTATGGTTTGAACCTAAGTTTAATGAAATATTATTAATATTGTACATATATTCAAAATTATTGTACAATTGGGGTAAAAATAATTTATAATTGAAATAAATAACATAAAAATAAATAATATTGCAAAATAGCATTTTTTAAATATAAAGATACGTTTTTTTAAAGAGACATATTGTGACATATTGTTTTTGACATATATATATTTCTTTGCAAATATTGCATTGAGCTTCATTATTATTATTAGATTTATTGAAGTAATCCCAAATCCGACTTTTTCTTTTTGACATTTTTATTTATTATATGATAGCTTTAAAAAGGCTCGCGAAGCTCGTGAAAAACTGCTCTTTTGTTTCCAATACATACTGCGTCAATACTCGATCTTTACTGTCCGAACTGTCCGAACTTCAGACATAACGAATTGACATTACAGACCGATCACTGCTTAAGTTCGAACTGTCCGAACTGTCCAAAATATTCGACCTGGATGTTCTTTTTTTTTATTTCGAACTATTTGAACAAATCGAACATACAATATGTTCGAATCTTTTGTCTGAGCTCTAATATATTTGAAACTCGCCTCGCTCGGCGCGGCGCGGCGCTAATCTCGCCTTCGACCAGCGCTTACTTCGCGTCGTTTGGAATCCCTCTGCGCGCGTCTCGCGCGTTTCTTTTTCCGTTGAACACGAATTCCAGGAACGACGAAGCGTCGCGAGTAGAAGCGTTCGTTCTCACCGTTCGCTAATTAGCGCGCGCAATCGTATTTAACGGCGCTTCTTTTTCCTTCGCGAACGTGGATGAAACGAACAATGGCACAGGACGCAGCATCAGAAAGCAACGAGGCAGCAATAGCGGTGCATCGTGTGACGGGTAAATTCCGTCGCCACATTTATAGCAATCTACTATTTATTTAACTATTTACCCTGTTCGCGATAATGCGAAGTATTATCGCGTTAAAATGATCACGCGCATTGGCGCGCACGGCGCGTTAGTGCGAATTAATTTGTTTGTTCACGCCGCCATATACGGTTGTTTTTATTTGCCTTTACGTATAGTTGAACGGTCAAATAATCAAAAGTTGTGGTGTATCGTAGCATAAAAATGTTGAAGTTGAAATTTATTGAGTGCGTTGGATACGCGAAACAGTGAAAACATATTCATACGAAGCACAATAAGATAAAGTTTATTTAACCGTTGATTTCCAATGAAATTTACGCAAATTTTGTGCATTTTAAATCGTAAAACATAAATTAAAAAAAGATATGCCTCTCCAGTCTCAATTTTTTGTTTTCATTATGATTCAATGCGCGGACACTAAATTCCGAAACATAATAAATCCGTTTTTGACGCGCCGTTTTGAAGATAAAACGCGCGGCACGCATTGCATCCTGGTTTTTTTTTTCAGTTTGCAGATAAATGAGGCTAGATATTTTACGAGTAACAAATCGATCTCTCGATAAAAATCATTTCACGATCGTCCCCCGGAGCGGTATCCATGATTATAAATCCTACCCCTGTTATAAGACACAAGGGAGATTCTTCCCCCTCCCCCCTCTCTCTCTCTCTCTCTCTCTCTTGTGGCTGAAGACCATTTTGCTCCGTTCTTTGCAACATCTCAAAGTCAAAGGAGAGATGTAAACTGGAGCAAACCTCTTGATCTGACTTCTGCGGTTGGTAACCATCCGCGAGAACACTAAAAGATTGTTGAACTACACAAAAGATTGTTAGTCGCGAGCTCTTTTGAGGAACTTGAATTCTTCTCGCCCGAAATCACCCGACAATCTGACCTTTATCTCGAGTCTAACTAGCACGATCGTTATAAGGGAGAGAAGCAAGTTTTGTGACAAACAGAGGTTTCCCGAATATTGTACTGAATCGCAATCCCGAGGAGCTGTCTGGTAGTCATAAAATTTAGTGGCGCACATAAGTTTTTCAGATCCTTTATAAAATAGATCCTTTATAAAAGCAAGAATCAATATTAGGTTCTAATATAGAAATATTAAAATACAATTTTTATAAGGACGTTATAGCTGATTAAAGATATACAACAGTATAAATAATTGGTTCCACAAGACGCGTTTTGTTCTTGCAATAAAACGCATCTTATAGAATTGACTATTTCATCAGACTTAGGTGATAAAGACGTAGTGTTCTCCTTGATCACGGACGAGAATTGCTTCCGAAATGTTGTTCAATCGGGGAAACTTTCGATTGCACCATTCGCCGCTTTCGAGGAGCTTTCACCGCAATCGCACTCAAGTTATTCATTGCGCGTTTACGTAATTTGGTCAAATTGCTCAGTGAATATCTTTAGCGCAGTTTCAAGTAGTCGGAAGGAACATATCCTTGCGAGTCTAAAACTGCAATTTGCTATTGGCAAATTGAAGTAGCGTTTACATATAACATGCTTCAACTAATTATAGCCGATCCAATTAAATGCAAGGTGAAGGTGAAGAAACGGAATTCACAGAATTATCGCAATTTCATAAAAGTGTACATCAAGTTTAAAATGACAAAAGAAATTTTACTTTACAATAAGGATATTGTTAATGAAATTTAGAATAAACAAAAAACAAAAATCTAAAAGATTAGTAGTAAAATATTTAATTAAATCATGTAGATTTTTTTCTAAAAAATGTTCTAAAAAATTTTACTTTTACGATTTAGATTAGTCTCCATAAATAAGCTAATATTAAATGTTTCGTCCTCATTCTAATCTTATCGGCGTAATCTAAGCCATTTAATTCAGGAATATTATGAATATTTCAAAAATATTACTCGTTAATTATATATCATGCGTTATTGCAAATATTTTGGGAACTATGCGAAGAATTGCCGCAAACCACTCGAAATTGTTGCAGTAATTTATGTTTATAATTTATATTAACCCTTTGCTATTCCATATCGAGTCCACCTACGTGCAAATTACGAATATTAATTGCTGCAGCAGTTTCGAATTACTTTTTCGAATTCTGAAAATTGAATTCTTCATTTGTAAATTATTTCGAAGTGAGACATTTTATTCATTAACAGAGATAACGAACGGAATCGCAGTTTTAAAGATAATACTAGACTATTCGTTTATTCGAACAAAATCGATTCGTATCTCGCTCAGAGACGTAGTCGACAGACATTGCCGTGTAATATCCCAGTTATCGCTAGTAATTTCTCATGCGTGCTGTATTTATTTTTATATACATATATGTATATCAAGAGCGTATTCTCGCAACGAAATAATTGAATTCCGCCATCGTGCATATATCTTGATAGCGTTAATAAATTTTTCATGTCGCCACTTGCTACGTCATTCGACAATGAGCCTGATACTTTTATCCGTAATAAATGACACGGAAGGTAATCATTTCGATTATATTATTTACAATAAAAAGGATCGACAGAAGAACAAACGCGGTTTTATCTTTTATCGTCGTTTTACATTTCACTGACAATGCAATTAACGATTCCGTCAGATGCTTTTAGATGCGTCATTGTCAATTTTATCGCTAATTGATATTATATTCAGATACGTTTGATAGTAATATTTCATTATTAACGAAACCCGTTACTGTATCGAACATTAAAAAATGCAAAGAGATCTTCGAGAAAGATAAATTAATTTTTAATTAACAAAATTATAGTTCTTTCAAACGTTACGAAACGGTATACAATGTTACTTTCGCGATCGTGAGAAAGGTCTTTGTTATTTAAATAAGCATTAGGAAGATGAAAATGAATCAATAACTGTCTATTACTGGCCCTCTTTTGCCTCTTTATTGAGATTTATCGCGGAACCCTGTCATCTTCTCTAATTTAATGCGTTCGTCAGTCAAAATAAGCAATTGTATACACGGCATTCCACAATGTGATCTTCGTGATGTTATTTCTGGGAATTCCGCGATAACTAATTCGTGTGTCGCTGCATCGAGATATTCGTTCTCTCGGCAATTAATAAAGTTGATCGAATCGCGCGGAATTAATTGTGGGCTTCTGAGATTCTATCAATCAATGTGACGGGAAAGATCTGACATACACAATAATCATAATTTGTCGGCAAATAAGCATGTTTGGTTCTAATACGCCTATCTCTACATCGATACGCTAGAATTGAATCTTCGAAGGTAACGAAGTTACACGGATGCCAATCATGAATAAACATGTAAATGCGTCACGTACAGTGTACACGAAGGATAATAATGCATTGTTGCAAACGCATATCGTTTCATGTAGTTTGATTATCTTTAATTTTAAACAATAGCTTATATTTCAAAAGATAACAATGTTGATAAAATATCGTTTTTTTACTCTAACAGACCTCATAAAATTGTAAATTAAGAAATTTTGGTGAATTAAACATCGGGCTATAAATAAGCAACGAAACTTTATTCCCTAATTAATTGCGGGTGAACTTTACTCCAACAGTACCCTTTTTGAAGTTAAATCTGCCGAAATGTGTAACATTAAAAATAAATACAATGTGATTTATCGCACAACCGTGTGTCATCTTCTCTAATCTAATGCGTTCGTCGGTCAAAATAAGCAATTCTATATACGGCATTCCACAATGTGATTTTCGTGATGTTATTTCTGGGAATTGCGCGATAACTTGAATTTATGTTCAAGGATCGATATCTGCAACTACCTCGAAAATACCTCGAAATGGAACCACAGAAATATTTAAAAATATGTGTTCCACAAAGCAATCATGCTTGCTTCTCGAGCAAAAAATTCATCAGAGAAGCTAATATGTATTATGTACATATTTACATAAATCCCGTATATATCGATTTTCATATTTCAACTTGCAGTCTCTTTGGCTCGCGATCGGCGATAAAACGAGCTTTTGCCAGAAACAATGTTAATTACAATGAAATAGTACCGGCAAAGCGCCGCGGCGTGTAGTACGTGCGTACGTTAATGCAAACGCATTGTAGCGCGCGCTGCTAAATTCAGATTATCTCGATTGCCCACCGCATTACGGAATAACCAACATCGAACGCGTAAACTCGCCGCACTGAATACGCAAGATCGTACGCACGAACATACGTGTCAATAAAGGAAGCATCTCTTGACGTGAAATAGGATAATCCTGTTCCAACGGCCTTATTAAAAGTGTCGGTGTATATTATGTTTCATTATTATACTCATCGAGCTTCTCCCAGGAGTGAATTTCGTCGAAATTTAAACTCTCTTCCTCTCATAAACATGCAAATACGCGGATTAAAGTGAATGCATGTGAAAAAATAGCAACTTCTACGTAGCGTCTTCTTCAAACCCGTTTTGTTGCGCGTCGTGTGAGAATTAAAAATAATTTTAATACTAGTTTACCCTCTTTTTAATTATACTGCGCATGTTACTTATCCAACGCAATCCGCGTATCGCTTTTTGTTTACCAAATGCATTCTCGTACTAACGGAATTTATAAATATACATGTATAAATGTAGACAATAGCGTCGCCGGTTGAACGAATATTTTCGTTTATTAAAGTTGGAATGAAGTCTATATTAAATTTGGATTTTATCCGGAACATTATATAGAATATTTAATTCACATAGAAGCAATCAAACACCCGTATCGATGAAACATCTATAAATACACAAAACGTTTTCCGCGTTTTCTTTTAACTATTGTGTTTCTCCCGCTCGTGTGATACGATTTCTAAACAACATTTAATATGCGATATGTAAACAGCATTTGATATACGATGAATTTGTTACAACACAATAAAATTTATTATAAATACAGAAAAATGAAAAAAATTATATTTGTTTTCTTTTGAATATTCGCAGATTTATACATCACGCTTCGCAGATCATGTATCATACATCACGCTTTTGCATCTTTCATCATTTTTACGTCGAGTTTTCGTCTACATGTAAATCGGAAGAAAACACATTAACGCTTATATTAAACCTTCTAGCTGTGCTCATTAATCACAGAGATGCGATATCGCATTCCCCGTTCCCTATTTTCTAAACAGTACTAATTACAGTAGACCGCTGTATATCATTGTTCTTTCCTACAAACTATTGCGTAAATACTGTGGTGTGCCATCGGCTAAATGACCATACAAAAAGAGGCTACTGATAGGACACACAAATGGATCTGTCTGAACTGTATACGGATGTCTGAAATAGGTTACCCCAAAAACAGTGAGTGTGGTTTCGCCCAGGATCCGCTTTGCCATTTACGACAATAGCTTTTTTTAAGAGATTTACGATATGTATACAAGATATTCTAGAAGACGCGGATTTCTTCTACAGAAAATTCTGTATAAGACTGTACTAAGATCCTCTTTAACAAATTTGTAAGCTCCATTAGTAAAGATTACTTTGGTATATTACGCGATCTTATAAAATTTTTTAAAAATTGATAAGACTCAACATCTTTAAGGAAACACACGCAAACGTTCCTTTTGAATTTTAATGAGCTTGAGGATCGTTCTATTCGTATAGATCTGAAATGAAAGACACGTATTTTTTTATGAGTGTGTGTTCTTACGCACACGTTAAGGTTATGAAACATCCCCTTGACAAAAATCAACTTTCTAAGCGTATATCGTTAAAACGATGAGAGATATGAAAAATGTTTTAAACAAAAGGTTTATAGTGTCAAAGGAATTTTTTTAAAGGTGTAAACTGCATGCAAAAAGCATTTTAGATTTGCAAAAAGGTGCTCGATATGCAAAACACTATTTTATATTCTATATGGAATACCGATCTCATGGTCACCATGTATACGCAAATCAGGAGAAAGCTTTTATAGTTGGAAGCTCGCCGAGGTCGCATCGAGTTTTTCTGCTACTATTCATAATGATATACGAGCGATTTAAAAAATTACCGCTCCGCGGAAAAATCCGCGCAGAAAGGAGTGGCGAAAATAGCTATTCCAAAAAAATACGGATAAAAGGTACGTCACCGACGCTGACAAATGATTTCCGTCAAACTTTTGAATTTATATGGAGAGAACATGAGCGCGCGAATTTACGATTATAGTGACGCGAGCGGCGATTTAAACGTGAGACGAAAAATATCGTCCAACCCAGTATTTTTTATACGGTAAAACGGGAAACTTCTAGCGATCAACCTTTTTTTCGTCCATTTTGTAAGGTCCATTGGACACATCTGTTTTTCCATTTTTAGAAAAGCGGCGGCAGATGAAAAGTATCAAATACTAACAAGGGTGTATATAAATTCAAAGCTATGATACGTAAGTACTCGAAAACTGATGGATTAGTTATCTGGTTCCGCAAAAATTCGCAGTTTCGAATTAATATAAAATGTATTTTACTTTGTTTGGCCAGAAATTTTGTTTGTTCCATAATTAAGAGGTTTATGTCAAAAATAGAACGCAAACAAATGTTCTAAATATATTTCGCTTAAAAACATATTCATTAATATTTATATATCCATATTTATGATTCAGAATATTGAAATAAATAAAACTGAGGAACACTTGTATATTCGCGGCGCCTAATAATCACAAGTTTCAGAGACTTAAACATTCATGCAGATTGTTCTGACAATGAGACATTTTTGTTAGAAGTTTCAAGTCAAAAAAATGACTGCCGTTAGATCTATATATAGCATGAAGTTTAAGATGACGATGGGCTCGGGGATTATCGAAGGCAAATGAACGCTGCGTACATAATTTAATGGAGCATGCAATGAATACGGGGGAATCGTACGGGAAACTCTTCCCGCAAGAAACTTTTCAACGATAGGAAGAATAAGAAAGAGAGTGTTTTTTTTCTTGAAGTTTGTTTAGCAGTTTAAATCTTTATCGCGCTTATGGGATTTAGAGGGCATCGTATCTTGAATTACAGCTATTTTTGCAGAACTTGAAAAATGCTTACATAAATAATCAGCTTACATGATGATACAATGATCTCTTCAATTTCATCTTTAGATTGTCATTATTTTACAGGTTTTTAGATTGTCATAATTCAATTTTTTAATTCACTTTTTAAATTATTTTTGCTTACGCCTTCTTGTGAAATCTTAGAATTGATTTTCATATTTAAAGCGTGTATTTAATTAAATTAATTGACGAAAAGGATTATAATAATGTTAGAATTATAAACATATGATTTGATTACGATGCAATTTGTACAACATGCAATATACATAGTTGCTTAAACCAGAAATTGAACAACTTCGAAAAGGTCGCGTGTCCATTTTTTGTAAAATGCTTCTTTTTATTGACATTTTAGCGAGAATTCAATAAAGGCATGTTTCCTGTGGTCAAGGCAATATGAAACACTATAGCAAATATACTGTACAGCTCGATCACCCACTATCCGATTAGTTCGTTCTATGCGGAAAGGTCATTCTATCATTTTCCTCTTTCGTAAAAATTGCCGTTGTGAGAATATAATTCTTTTCCATTGATTGATATATACGTATAATATAATTCTATGACTTTTGAATGAATTCCAAAAATATGTTCTATCTCTCGTTATTCGAATATCGAAATCATTTTTGGGTGCCCGCGGGAATGTTCGGTTGTAAGCGCGCAAAAATTTCGTGTTTTGTTATTTCGCACAATGTGTATTCATAATTCGGCGAGGCGAACGCAACAATTCGCTGGAAAAATCATTGTGCGTCAGAGACGCGATCTAAAAATAATGCAAACGCATTTTCCACCCACGTGTCTCCCAGTGAACTTTTACGGCGGAGGAAATGGCTGTTTCGTAGGGGAAAATGGGGTGCAATCAGCCGTCTTATCATTTATATGGTGAACAATTTTACACACTATTGCTTTGAGAATGATACTTAAGAATTGTTATCTGTCGAATACGAAAAGGCTTTCTGTTATAAAATAAAAACGTGGATAACAAAAAAATCATGGATAATAACCATGACAGAAAGCATAATGTTTCTAGTAAATTCTCGCAGGGCGACAGATAAATTGCAACTGAAACCGGATTGTTCCGTTTCTTGACAATATCTCTGGAAAAAAATATTTCTGTAAAAAGAGTTAATCTCTAAATGCATTGCTTTTATCTCGGAAATAGACGTGGAGTTTTGTAGCCAGAACCACGTCAGATTATACTCTGCTTTTTTCATGAGAAAATAAACTTCCGGAAAGACAGATGAGTTTCCCTTACGCGTACGCGAATTTGGGCAAAGAAATGAATTGTAGTTCCCAGGTGGCTATATGCAAATGAAACGAATGAAAAAAGTCGCGTGGTCAACAGGAACACCTGATGACTAGAGATTGTGAATTTCCATTTTTGTTACATGTTTTACAGTGGCGCTTGTGCTGTCCAGATTTTTTTCATTTTTTGACGAGGCAGGGCCAATAAATGGCTAATGAAATTCAAATCACATTATCGAGTATACAATTATATATTTTGTTTTGTTATAAGAATACAAAGTTGCATACTATATATATATATATAAATTTGATTTATGTAGATTACAATATTATATGTAAATTAAATTAGATAATATAATGTTAGAATTTTATTAAGTTATAAAATAAGATTTGGATTATCTTTAAATGAATATAGTCTTCCGTTAAATAAGGAAATTTTCAATGAAGCAATGGCGCTCGTTAGATTACGCTAGATAAATCGGATTATTGAATCAAGTTAAATTTGCGCTGTTAAACCGAACTTATTGCACTTTCTGGTCAGTTTACGGTTTATGTACGAACCAGTGGTTTCCAGATTCCCGTTTATACCAATAAGTAGCACTTGTATCCTAATTTCAATCCACAAGGTTTCGCTTCGCAGTTGCGAGAAATGCGCGAATTTACGTTGAAATTTCAAAATCTGATCTCGATACACAGGAAAATATCATGCGTGTTCGTAAATTAAAAAGGAAAAATAGCAATTGTATAGAAAATTATAGAGAAAAAACAATAATTATAAATTTAAAAAATCATAAAAAATAAGCAATTAATTGAGATAAAGATATCACAAACTTTAACCCTTTCGCGCCGACTTTTTTTTTCTTTGGATTTCTTTATGTTTTATGACATAAATCGAGTTTTTGCTCCAGGACCTGCATGAGACCCAACAGAATTTTTCAAATCTTCGATGGGACACATATGTCCCGTAGGCGCGAAAGGGTTAAAACAATTTTTTTAAAAGAAAGATTGTATTTATGAGAGTTTAAACATATGGATTTATATATTTTAAATTCTAGAATAATAAATTTTAGTAAAAAGGATTGTATTAAGATTGGTATAATTTTGCATCATTGTAGAATATAACTCGATGCAATGGTGCAATAAATAACGTTAATGAATAGTCGCTACTTTAATAAAACGGAAAGTCCTTTTAAATCATTATAATAGCGTGCTGCAGATCTTTTAATTCCAGCCACTTTTTCTATTTCCAGATGTGGAAAATCGTGCTTCTTTAAATATATGCTTAAGTAGAATTAAATGGAAGATTAGTACGATTTAAAAGAACGTCACGCGAATATCCTGTAGAAAATCGGTGATTTAACCGGAAAGAGCGGAATTCGTAGAAAGTTATTTAGCATTAAGAGATAATAGAAGATTAAAAAGAACTAACCCTTTTATTTATAATTTAAAACATATTTTAAACGAAGACAAAGATGACGCCGAGATATGAGATTAAAACATTAAAATTATGTCTTCAATATGCTAAGAAAAGATTTAACATTGTAAACTTTGGATATTTATTATCAGCTTTAACTTGGAAAATTTTTTTTTGAATATACTGTCTTATCAGAAACATAACATCGTACGGAGAGAATATGTAAATGTTGTCTATATAAGAACCCTCGTTTTACGAACGAACAATTTCAAAAACCCTTGTAAAAAGCCCATATTTTCCAACATAACGTTCGAAATTTTTCCAGTTATAAACACGCATCGTTAAGCTGTGACGAAAAATTTCCTCCGCTCGTACATCAGCGTGTAATGATGCAGGAAAAAAGAGTTGTTTCCCCTCCTCCAATATTAATGTACTGGAAAAAATCTACGCAAGAATTATTCCAAGAGCCTAAATAATAAATGTTTCTTTTTAGCGATTTTTCCATTTAAAAAATCGCATAGAATAGAGAAAGCGTAAAAAGGAAATTAATGCTAAATAACTTGTTGAAAACTAAAATTAAAATTAAAGTGGAATTGTGGCGATATTATATATGATTATGCATTGATTACTATGTGCAGTATAAAAAAGTTTCTGAAATAATTTTGCATAAAAAAGAAAGGCATTGCTGCAAAGCGTTCCTATCAGAATATAATCGTTTTTATTCATAGTAATATATAAGTACTTTATAAATAAAATACTTTGTGTCTCAACGTCTTTCTGTTTCATATAACATTCCAAAAAACACAAAATATATAAATATTTGTATATTATATATGTATAAAATAATTCAGTTGCTATACACATATGTTAAAAGAAGTTAAGAATAATTAACGTATTAACTATGTTAGTACATTTTTGTATTAATTATTCTAGATTTATTCTAAGTTCCATTCTAGCTTTCAAATTTATCAAATAAAAGGGCCGAGGTAATCGCACAATTCCGAATCGAGAATATCAGCATTTCGTCGGATTTATGCAGCTTTGATTGCAGCGACCTGCCGTGGTCGGTGATCGTAAATCTCGAGATGAATATGCTACCGTTGTAAACCAGGCTGCACTTGTATACTATCTCGCGCTTACACAACACGCCCGACACTCCTCCAGTCGTTCTCTATGAATGGCTCTCGCGATGTTAACGGTCTGATCCCCACGTATGTTACACCGTAGTGTGGTTTGCGCCGCGGTCTCTCACAATCAACCAGTTAAAAGCCTCACCTACGATCTGCTCGCGCGATATTCTAACGAGATGGCGATCGAATTGTATTCTACCGACCGGAAATTTAAGGACCTTTGTTCTCTTGTCGCGGACAGAAACGCTATTTTCTAGATTCGGGTTTTCGTGCCAATTATTGATCAAGACCATGAACGTAGGTTATCTACACGTCTTTTTGAATCATATTTATCTGAAAATGATAAATCTATCAAAATTCAATTAAACTCGATTAAATCGAGACGCGATTTCAATATATTTTATAATTATTATGCCGTTTCAGTTGATACGTATTCATTCAGATATATATTTATCCAGAATTTACTGATCCAACTAATGTTTTTGTAATAAAAAGTAAGAGACATGTGGTAAATGAGAAATGCTAATGTAATCATGGTAGTATTACATTTTTATGCTTCATTACCAAACGAATGTACTTTATAACTTTATATGCGGGATAACTCGCGGCAGAGCTGCTCACATTTATTTCTTTTCTTCTCTTGTACCCTACACTGCTCTTATCGCAAAGCATAAGACGGTATTGTACATATAGAAGACTGACGCGCGACGTGTAACTCTCACAGTAGGCAGAGATAAGTAGAACGATGTCTTCTGTTGATTAAACGAAGAATAAGATGGCCTGGCGCACAATGGTGGAGAAACGCTGATAAAATGCGCTTTCCCGCTTGATTAAATGCTGAAATACCGGCACCGCAGCCGCAGCCCGAAAACTCAAACGCGTATTCCCGTCTCGCAAAGATAAATTATTCATTGTCGCATCACGCAAAATTGCAACCGTTAATCTGGTAGTTTCATGGTACTTTTATGGCACTATTGTACCGCAAGAATTTAGACATAATAGTAATTTGGAAAAAAAGAGAATAATTTCTACTTCAAGAGACCAGAAAAGGCTAATTATACACATGATCGAACACAATGCATATATTTATTAGCCTATTGCACAATATAATTATCTTAAAATACTTTAAAAGTTTTTAATTATTTCTCTTAAAAAATTTGTCTGGATTTTAAATGATCTGAATGTCAAATCAAAATAGAAGAAAACTGCAAATATTGAAAAAATCTTTTCTTAATGTAATAATTGCTTAAACGGCAATTGAAATTAACATTTCCTGAGTAATAATAATATAAAAATATTAATAACATGCTAATTAATATATTAATATTAACTTATTAATTCTTTTAAAATACCGTTATCCTAATTAAAAATTTATTTTATTTAAATATGAAAAATTATTATTAATATTAATGTATTAATAATAATTTTGTATTTATGAAATGATTTTAAAATAATGATGGTATGAAAGAATAAAAAGATATTAAGAAGTATATAAACTATAAAGGTATAAAAAATTCAAACAGATTTTACAAATACAAAGTCGCTATTTTTCTCTGCGCGTTTCCATTTGTGTTTAATCCGATTCGCTTTACATCGTATAAAATATACGAAATAAAGAAATATTATCTATCATAATTCGTGCATTTCTTTTGCCGGAGATTTCACTCGTCTTTACAGCAATGCAGACAGATTGCCACTATATAATGTTACGACTTTTCAAATGCGAATTCTACATTGTGAGTGCTCATCATCCGGAAAATGTGGTCATCAAATACAGACGCAGCAGCAATTCTTCGCAGTAAATTCCATTCCTAAGTTAGATGAAACTATAAATATGAGAGTAGACAGAATATAAATAGATAACAAGAGGGATTATCTTTTACCTGCTTCGAATAAGCTTCATTGTAATAAATGTTCAATTTGAGATTTAACAAAGAATTGTTGAGAATTAAGAAATTTTTATTTTGCTTAAAATTCTGCTGAACGGAAGTCTATTTGAATCTGAGATGAGCTTATCTATAGTTATTTACTTACGTCCGTGATTTGAAAATTGTGTACCTCAAAATTGGAAGCAAACCATGTTTGCAGACAAATTTTCTTTAGGTTAACCTTATGTTCTGCTTATAGCTGAGAGAAAAACAGCGTACGAAAGGCTATACGAAAGATAACGAAGATCCTGATTCATCCTGAATTTTTAATTTTCACTGTCAATGTTTGCAGACGCTCGCCTGTTGGCAAACATCGCGAATATTGAGCATTATGCAAACTAGCTGTTATAATGGTTGCTCACTCGCTTCAGCATTTTTCTGATTAATAAACAGTGATCGTAATTCCATTGGCACAATACCGTCGATCGGGGATTTATTCAAATTCCTCGAAAATTTAATTATTCGAGCGCATTTTTATGCAAGATGACAACTAAATTAATTATCAATACCATTGATGGGTGATTTTAATAATACATATTAATCTTATTAAGTATTTTAATACAAATGCTATGTATTTAGGCTAACATTGTATTCGTTGAAAGTTTTCTTTAACAGAAAATACGTCAAAAAATTTGAATTGTCATCAGCGACTCCGAATGGCGATTATAGTGAAATCCAAAGGTAGTATATAGCTCTCAATGTACGCTTTCGATTTAAAGTATTACCCGCAGCCGGACAAGTTTAATTCAGAGAGATT
>NJRQ01000597.1:92509-106315 GCA_003063805.1 Aphaenogaster ashmeadi
CGAATTCTAATATAGCGACGAAAAGGAATATGCTCACTCGGGGATTAATATTCTTTAGCTCGGTAGCTATTGACGTCCCGACAGTAAGACACCAGCCATTTTTTTAACTTCTGCTAACCGTCATTATTACACATGTTACCGCGGAGTGATTTTCGAGTGTTCTATATATATCTACTAGACTATCGTTTCGCACATCGATATAAATACTATTCTTCGGTCCTCCGCGTAGTCGAACTCTGAGAGATGACTATACCGTCGTCGTGCAATACCTACGGCAATGTCACGTGCATATACACAGTGCCCCGGAATAAACTCGCGAAAAAAGATTTATCGACGTCTGCCGAAGGTAGAAACCGGAGCTTTGTTCGTGAACAATCCGCTTGGCCTCCGGCGATTCCGTTATTTCTTGTTAACACAAGCGCGGCCAGATGTAAACGCATAAATAAAAGGAAAGGTTAAAACAATTAAAAAAATGACGCGAAGCTTTCTTCAAAACTGATTACTTTTTTCTGATAAATGACGTGCTTAAATTAACAACTGTTCTCGTGCGCGATCTTTAGCGTATACCATTTCGAGGAGATCTGTACTTTTAGTTGAAATAAAAAGGGTGGGAAACGAGAATAGCCCATTACATTGCACGATGAAATAAAAGATGGAATATATCGTCGGTCATTGTTCTCCGAGACATGTTTTCCCGTCCGAAAAATCGCGATTGCCAGCCGCGAACGTAGAGATCTTGCTTAACGAGGCGAAAGAGAAAGAGAAGGATATGCCACCGCAATAATAAAACCTCGAATTAATCTGTGCCGAAACAAAAATGCATCTCTTGCAAACCGCAAATTGCGGTCGGATGCATTTCGCGTTTAACCTGTGCTTCCCGTAAATCACCCCCCCCCCCCCGAATGCATTCAAGACGCGCTGTCGCGTATCTTGGCTGTTCTCATAGTTTTATCCATTGTCCGTTCCAAGGAAATTAAGTTAAAGACAGGTATTTTAATGCGTTCGTAATTACGACGATAATATTTTCGGAACTGACAGGAAATTAATTTGCGGAATTGCTCCGCGCGATACGCGGAATATTTGCATAATAAAGTTGATAGTTTCTTTCTCTACGGTGTAAATTTTATTGTCCTTTCCAGAGATGAGTTTCGTCCCAGAAGAAAATCCTGTTATCGCAATTGACTTTCGTTTTGCAATGCGACTTCACTTGCGATCGGATAATTTTACTCCCCCGGCAGAGGGAGCATTTTAACTTTCCAAAAATATTAGAGATACGAAAGTGCATAAAAATGCTGAAAATAAAAATGAAGAAAACTATAAAATTCTGCGGTTTAGAAAGAGAGATATAATCTAAAAGTTTTCTCTTACAGAAATGTCATTTTGGTTCTTGCTGCATATATGTATAAATCATTGTTCCAATACCGTGAGAAAAATGTTTTGTTCGAGAGGAGTAATTTTACGAAAAGGCAAAATGCCATTTCCGACGACAACGCAATACAGTTCAAGGAAAACAGAATAAAAAACGCGAGGGTAAAAATGTGACCCAAGAAGTTACTCGAGAGGGCTTGCCACAACAGAGGAAGAGCCCGCCTGAACATCTTCTATGCGGAGCGAAGAAATATTGTGTTTTTTACTCCCGGCTCATGCCGATGTCTCGAAATTAAGGGAAGGGTACTACGGTATATCTTGCATGAGAAATAGGCATAGCACGCGGTAGCCTGAAGGGACAAATTTCGGAGTTCAAGGTAATCCCGAATACCGAACATTATTAGTTTCCCCCCGCATTACAAGTTCTTTAATTGATCTCTTCTTGCATTTTTCGAAAGAATCGGTCCACTAAGACCCTCTGTAACTTCTATTACGTCACATTTAGTAATAGAAGGTGAATAGCATTTTTGGGGGAGAACTCCACTTTGCACGCACCATTATTGTGTATATCCCTGAATTATTGTGTGTTCAAATAAATATTGAAATAATTATATGTTCAATATTCTCTCTCATCAGACTAGGCCGGTATTCATAGTCCATTCGTATATTTAAGGCCGTCTCAAGTACAGTCTTAAAATCAATCAAAGCCATATTAGATATGGTGTTTACTCAAATCAGGTAAAAAAATTCCCTGAGAATTGCATATATGCAATTTGTCATGCAGCTATGCAAGTTGGATGGGCTAGCTCTAATAGTGCCCATTTTGGTATTATAGTCCGTTCTTCAAGATCATCTTAAGACATTACTTAAGACATTACTTGAAGAACGGACTTATGTAAAAAAGATATTATACACAGTATATATTATACACATTATAACGATGAAATAACGATATGGTATTTTTATTTAATAGCTGGAACATTTAATAGGGCCGCTCCTTTTTCTGTAAATTAGCATTAGCACGTACGTTATAACTCAGACACGGTAATCGCACCCGCGACACGACGGACACTCGATTACTGCGAATTAATTCTGGCATGCACATATCCCGCATGATGTTTCGTACGAAGTGCGAATTACGTGCGTTCTGTGCGGACGCGCGCAAATATCGCTATTGCGCAACGTTATCAAAGAGGTGGCCAGCCATCTCGACGTTCCTAGACGCCGAGACACGTGCCAAGACCGAAAAGCAGAGAGGATATTCGTCCGATTTCCCCCGTTGTGAGAAACACCGACCTGCAAAACTTTCTCGCGTACGACGACGCGTATGTACGGGGAGGGAAGCGTTTAAAAATAAATTGATCGACGGGTGTTTCGTCGACCACCCGGCGGGAATAGATCAGTCGGAGCAAATTGGTTTTTGTCTTTAAGTGACACGCGAATAGCGGCAGCGCGTAGTAATTTACAGCTGGGTATTTATTTGGACCCCTATGGTGAGAATCCCGGAGTCGGCGTGATCGGAATAGACGAGAAACACCCGTGTAGTAGGCAATATCTGCAAGATTGATCTCCGCGCTTCCAATTTGCTCCAAATGTCAAAAGACATTTATGGGACTTTCCCAAGTGTAAGCGGATTGCGTAACAATTGCAGACGTGAGATTTTTTCTTACGGGAAGAAAGTCCTTATTGGGACCAATATATTAAAACCCGATAAAAAAGAAATCAAAGGTTCGTGTAAAATTTTTCTTAAATTAATGTAAAAGTTACGAAAAATCTCTTATAACATATTACGTAGGACGATATGAAAAGGATTGTCTTAAATAAGTATCATACGCATTGAAAATAAGGAAGAAATATAGACCTTTAGGTTACTCTCTGTTATTCACATGTTATCAATGCTGCACGGAAAGAACGGTTTTGCTGAAATATCTAAAAATTTGGTCAAATACAGATCTGAAAATAATTTTGTTAGACCATTAAAAGTAACTAAGTAGGACACTCAAGCATAATGATAACGCTGCAAAACGTTTTAATATTCCAGCAATTATTTTGAGCGTCCTACTTAATTACTTTTGATGGTCTAACAAAATTATTTTCAGATCTGTATCTGGCCAAATTTTTAGATACTTCAACAAAACCATTCTTTCCGTGTGCATTTGTATGTTCGCTTATATATTTACGTATGTACATATTAACTTTACTCGGAATAAACATTGAATCAACAATCAACATACTAACTGCGATTCCGCACTTTGTTCACTATCGCATTTATTAATTTTTATTGTTTTCTTTTACACGGAAAGAACGGTTTTGCTGAAATATTAAAAAATTTGGCCAGATACAGATCTGAAAAATAATTTTGTTGGATCATCAAAATAATTATGTAGGACGCCTAAAATAGTTACTAGAATATCAAAACTTTTTGCAGCATTATCATTATGTTGGAGTGTCCTACATAATTATTTCGATGATCCAACAAAATTATTTTTCAGATCTGTATCTGGCAAAATTTTTTAATATTTCAGCAAAACCGTTCTTTCCGTGTAATAGTTATATTATTGCATTCAATAGAGCTATTATTATATTACGATTAAATAAAAATACAACTATCCGAAATTAATCTTCTGCCGTTGTAGATATATCGACACACTAATATATATATATATATATACTCGTAAGAAGAAGCCTTTTCGTTTAAATTTCTAAACGCTAAGGGTTGCAAAGACAGCTTACAATCATTTCTGTCAGTCTGTGTAGGTAAATGGCACGATTGTTGCACATTCTTGCAAATTGAAATGGAGATTATTGGAAACGCGGAAAACCGTAACCGCGCGCAAGATCGATGATGCGGAAATCGAGTAGGTATACCGCAATTGCCGACATGCAGCTGCGTCGCGTAGAGTCGCTCCAAACGGACGTGAACGTCGCCGATGCGATCAGCCGTGCTGATAACATAATCGGTATTGCATAGAAGATGCACCTTTATGCCCTTACGCGTGTATGTATGCCTGCGATACGCACGCAAGCGTGAATGTACGCGTCGCAAACCACGTAATCGCACCCTTATCGAATCCGTCACGGTCGTCGTAACCGAGATTCCCACCCGGCGATTTTATCCCCGGGATAATATAGAACGTATAGATTATAAAACGTGATAAATTGTGATAAATTAATTCAGAACAAGTAGTTGAAAGGAGCAATCAACTGCGTCATTAACCCGCGCTATGTGACCGCGTTACGATCACTGGACTTAGGAAAAGTATTTAGTTTTAATTTACACGCCGATTACTCGAACGGTCCATCCGCGAGCGGCTTCATACATTTACTTTATATTTCCGATCCGCCAGATAATTCAGACGTTTGTGCGGTACGAATATAACATCTGTCATAATCTCTGAATGTATCACTAGAATATAATCCGAGAATAATTTTATAATAAGCGAGTGTAAGGAAGAAAATCATTACTTTTCGTAATTACGCATTAATTAACAAAGTGATTTATTTAGTATATTCAGTAGTGTTTAATACTCACGTTTACCTTCTGGTCAGGAGCAGTCGAAAGTCGCTGCCTGAAACGAGATACGAATCTGTAAATAATTGTTATACCAAAACATAAGCAATGTAACTTAGAGAGAGCTTATGTCTTCTTCTTCTCTTAAATAAATATTCTCACACTGATTTTATGCGTGATCCAATTAAGCGCGAAGAGTCTGAAAGATCTCCCAAACGAAGTATTATCTGAGAATAGCTCGATCGGTGAATTCAATTGCTATTATTCGCCAATATCCCGCTGCAAAATGTACGTCTTCTCGGCTTTAAATTGACGAACTCGCGCGACTTGCTCGGTCGAGATTTCCAATATACACTGAACGTGAGAAACCTTTAACGATATTCCGTGTCGACTTCCTATAACGTGCGCTATCTACATAGCTGGATAGACACGACCTGTGTCTGTTTGCAAACAAATCCGGTGCCCACGAAATCTCGGGTGTAAACGTTGCGGCGGACGATTAATAATCATGTAACATCGCGGTTTGTCTGCTGTTATACTCGGTGAACTGGTAGGAATGGCGCGCTCGTTGAAATGAAACTTTAAATCGCAACAATAATACTAACAATAAGAGGTCAAAATGTGTGATAAGGTGGTAGTAAGGAACTCCTTATATAAAAAATATATATATAAATAAAAATAAAAATATATATAAAAAAAATAATATTGAAAATCTATAAATCTCACGATCACTTATATTATCGCGATTTTCGTTCATGATTTCACGATATATTAGATGCATACACGGAAAGAACGGTTTTGCTGAAATATTAAAAAATTTGGCCAGATACAGATCTGAAAAATAATTTTGTTGGATCATCAAAATAATTATGTGGGACACTTCAACATAATGATAATGCTGCAAAAAGTTTTGATATTCTAACAACCATTTTAGGCGTCCTACATAATTATTTTGATGATCCAACAAAATTATTTTTCAGATCTGTATCTGGCCAAATTTTTTAATATTTCAGCAAAACCGTTCTTTCCGTGTATATATCTTCGTTATTGCTTCTTTTAATTCGTGGAAAAGCGCATAGAAAACGCAATTCTGCTTTTTAAAAAGATGTACTTAACATAGACTATATTTTCTTCCCTTTCAGTTCGCAGATTACCGCCATCCAAGTTACGACGTTCGAGGATTCGAATGGCAAAGCGGCTCGCGGTTCGTCGTAAAACAGCGATACATCGTAAAAGCATCTACGCGGAACTCTCTACGCGAAGACGACAAAGCCGATCCGATTCTCTCCACGAAACACGATCGAGGATAGTATATAGAGCAAGATAAATCGGATACGGCACAGGATCGATGTTATGGGGTACCCGGGTTCACTTCAAGATCTTCCGAAAGGCTACGCGAGCTCGAGTCGTCAAGTCGACATTTGATAACAAAGGTGAAAGCTAGTTCCTTCTTTTTGCGCGATAAAACGCTTCACGGTTTTTTAACTTTAGCGATTTCAAGCTTTTAAACGCGGGTCGTTCAACTGAGACGAGTGAACTTTTATCTCAATGTTTCAATAAAAATTAAATCAATCGGAAAGAACGTTAACGGATGCATATAGATGATGAAGCCTTTATGTATAGGGCTATTACGGTATTACAGAAAGAGAAATAAATCTCAAAAGTCAAATAGTTTGTGTGAGACAAATGATATATGTTAGCGTAACTTTAAATCGTATCCCTGTTCTTTTAATATAAAAAGTCTGGAATATATATTCGCCTTTAACTTTTTGAACCGTATATATTTTATCAAACAATTGTTAATTTAATCTCTATGTTTGATTATATTATGTAATAAAAGAAAAAGTTCGTTGTTTTTTTCCATCTAATAATTGCTCGTCATAAATTGACCTTTCTATTTGATCATTCTGTTGTTTAGAAACACGAGCGGATTATAATTTTAAATTGTTAATTTATTGATCTTCAATAATTGCATACTGTGGTTGACCTACACTGAGAAAAAAGTACTTAAAAATTTATTTGTGAAATATAAGGCCTATTTCACAGAAATAAATCTCTTATTTAAATACGGCGAAATGAAATTCTATTTCTAGCAAATGAACTATCTTAGGTATATCTTAGGTATATTTCACAGAAATGTATATTCCGTTATCATAGCTAAATTTTTTTATAACCAATAAATATCGAAGTAAATATCACAAGTAACATTTGTTTCTGAATATTTCGACTTTTTTTCTCAGTGTATATTAGTCTATTGTCATTACCAATTAATAATATCAAAAATGACAAAAAAGGCAATATTTGAGGGTAAAGTTAACTTGCGATAACATAGTAACGAAAGAAATAATTAAGCCAAAGATTACACGTATAATTTCCAGTTAATAAATTCGGAGAGCGCGAAAATTCGACCCGACCTGAAGACAAGCAAACGAAAAGGATTGGCAGAGGAAATAAAGGCGCTCGCACTAGGGTGAAAATGGTAACGTGAAGAAACGGGATCGAAGGGCAGTGCAAAATCGGAAAGTGATTGAAAATTGCTGAACGATGGAAATAAGCTCAATGACAACGACGGCGACGGTCGCTTCCGATTACGATGTTGGTAGGTTCGTGCAAAATTTCAGCAACAGCAACAGCAGCAACTACAGCAGCAACTACATCAGCAACGACGGACCGTTCGAATGTAATCAAGAGGTTAATACCAACGGCCTGGCCGACTTCATCATTTATGGCATATTCGTCAACTTAATTGGTCTCTTCGGGATCTTCGGCAACGCGATCTCGATGATCATCCTGTCGCGGCCGCAGATGAAATCATCCATCAATTACCTATTGATTGGACTGGCTAGATGTGACACAGTACTGATCATCATTGCGGTAAGTGCGTCTCTCTTAGTATTTATATCTTGCACGTTTTGCGTAAGAGAAATAAATACATTTAAACTTTAGAAAAAGAAATAAATAGTCAAGACAAGAATTTCGTAAAAGTGTAAAAAGCGCACTTTAAAAAGCAAGGAATAAGTAAAATATAATCTTTCAAAAACTAGCGAATGATTAATGAATGCGAAAAGTTGTGGTTTGTTTGTGTAACGTTTTATTTCTTGGCATTTTGAAGAAATTGGAAATTACGTGAAGGAAAACATGCTGATATCTCATTTAACTTCACAAACATTTTTATGAATTCGCATTAATACAGAGTTAAATTTTATACGGTAGAATTATTGTACAGGATCGTAAAATGCCGCGAAATATTGCACGTTTAACGTAAAAGAAACGGTCAAAGTTAACAGCCACTTGAGTGAGTTGGTCGAGCTACTTTTCGCTTTTATTGCCAAGAAATAATATGAAAGAGTTCTTATTATATCAAAATTAACGTCCGCTTTAAAAGCTTTTAAAGGACATTTTATTATTTAACAGAATATTACAAGATTTTATATGGAATTAAATTATATTATTTATATATCAATATTTTACATATTAATCCAAGCATTTTTTAATTATTTATCTAAAATTCATATTTTTCTCTCATATTTTTACTTTCACTTATATTTTTTAAAGAAATAACGGACCAAATTTAAATATTTTTCACTTGTCATGTATTATTAAAACAGATTTACTTATATTGCAGTTAACGATATGTTGAATATTTTATGTGTGCCCGCGCAATTTATTTATTAAAAATTCAACTAAACATAATATGTATGCAAATATTTCCACCCACTGTATACTTTATGAAACTTATAAGTGAAACTTAAAGACACATTTCCTTCAAATGTAACTTTTCTCTCCACGATCCCAATTGCGACATGTGATGAATCGCGACTCGCAGAACGAAAAATCAATGTTTAATTGGCACACATGACCAGAAACGATTTTCAATAGGATCGTGGAACGCCTCGTAATTGCCATCGGATGACCCAGCGTTTACCGTCGTCGCGTCTGGCCGCTGCCAATCAATCATGCGTACCAGATAAAATTTAAAAAAAAACACCTATCGTTCGCATCGTTCCTGAACCATTGAGTTGCATTTCGAAGGGCTTATCGCGACGCCTTGTTACCGTTATCTTTTATTAACAATAGCTCTCAAAACAACCAAGCTCGCTCATGCCGAAAGTGATACGAGTTAACTTTTCAGACAACATGTTTAATCCTCTTTGTCGAATATACGGGATGTTTCAGAGAACCATCGCAAACGCGTCATGGAAAAATGCAGAAAAACACCAGTATTAAATCTATTTCAGTATTAATGCATTAATAATTTTGAAATTATGAATGAAGGGTCTTCTACGAATTAAGTTACAGATATATTGCAAAACCTAGTACTTCATTTAGTTTTAGACAGATCTTATTGTTAGTTGAATGGAATTTTAATTTACGAGTCATTTTTTTATGGATGTACTTAATATGAAAAATTTGAAGTTTATTGAAAATGATAATATCCAATTATAAACCTCTTTAAATTTAAAATAAATAAAAATATTAAGCCAAAAAATGTAATCAGATTTTCAAACATAAATCAATATAATTAGAGATAATAAAAATGCGCAGTTCTCAGTCAGCTTCATATTGCGCGCAAGATTGATTTGTTCGTTATTAAAACCCATCGTTAAAAAATTTAATCTCGTTCAATTAATATCTTGCATGCGACCAGAGTATTTTTCCATTAAGTCATTACTTCAACTTTTAAAACATCTTTGTTCCAGTATCTTTCACTAACGAGTTAAAAATGCAAAATTCTCGCGTATTTACCTTCGTTATATACGAACCTGACAATTAATCTTCGCCGTACTAAACGAAGTAGTTCAGGGTCTGAAAAGATTATCGACGTTTGATAACGAGTGTTAAATATCGAAATTCAATTTTTGTAAAACATACCCACCACAGGCCATAATACCTTGTCGCAGAAATCAGCTGCAGACCTCTCGTTTTAATTTTACCCTTAATCCAGTGTTTCACGCAGTCGTAAATTTCCGACATAGCCGAGCTTTTCATTAAAATAAATTCTCTTTAATATAACCTAGTAGCGCGTTCTGGTTTATCTCATATAATTTTAACAATTTCTCTAAACATGTAATTTATACATTTATCTTTATCTCTACTCTCGCATTTTTACCTCGGATATACATATACTTATGCGACTGTACAGATTTTATATAAATCCAAAACGAATATAAAAAAGAAATCTTATTATGAAGAACGTAGAAGAAATAGTCGAATTAAATTTTGTATTTTGCATTACTAAATTAAAAAATTTTAATTTTAAAGTCCTCTTCTAGAGAAATACATATGTATTTGGTCTGCAGGCAGTATGATAAAAATGAACTAAAAAAAATTATGGTATGTTTAATTATGATTACATACTTATATGTATTTTTAAAAATTGTATGAAATATACATCCAATTTAAAAAAAATTTACAAGAAAAAGCAACTAAATGCGTGAAAAAAGTTTGTTTGTAAAATAATACTTTTACTGGAAATTGTAGTTTTTACAGCAATAGAAGATTATATAGTAAAGAGCAGATGTATATCATAGATCAAGTTTTTATCCCTTTTATATAATGTAATTTTACATTATCCTCTTAGCAATCTTTGTCAATATAAATTTGCGACGCAGAGGAAAAGAATTAATGTCTCCGAAAATGCATGGCCCGCCAGGACGTCGTAGAATAATATAGATCACACACGTCAAGCTTATGTAAATAAGTCGCCACGTGTTACGCGGTTTCGCATTTTCGCGGATAAAGTCAAGACTAACAGGACTAACTGGCACAGCTGTGGTAAACAGGATCTTCCGGTTTAAAAGAGATATAGGCTGAAGGGGCGGAACGCGCTCGTACGTAAGATCCCGTCAACCCTCTTGAGACCACATTACACAAACTAACTCAGTTATTAATTAATTATTCGAAGCAAACTCTTCCTGTATTTCGCGCTTCCTCTTCTTAACGAACTATTTATGTACTCATCGATCAAACGTCGCGAGCATAAAGACGCTACACGTCTATAAATAATTACACTTTACAATAAGTAATAGTTGAAAAGATTGCATATTTTTTTTAACGGAAAAGTATTCTAAAAATAATATTTGCAAAAAGTAGAATGATTAAAATAGAATATTCTTTGACAAATATGACAATATTAAAAAAATGTTAATTAAGGTACAAAAAATAATAAAAAATTTTATTTTGCATTTAATAATAAGAACATATTTATTAACTTATATTTTAACTATTTATTGCCTATTAAAAGTTATTATTATTTCCTATTAAAAATGGCAAAAGCCGAACCGAATACCCATGACAAAAGAGAAAATTCAGTGTATTACATAAAAAGCCCTTATTCTTAGCGCATATAACTATAAATTATGCATTTACAGGTATTAATCTACGGATTACCGGCAATCTACACATATACAGGCGCGCTATTCGACTATAAGTTCATCATTTATCCAAAGACCATCAGATACCTGTATCCGCTGGCTTGCATAGCGCAATTTGTGACGGTGTATCTGACGTTAACGGTGACTTTAGAGAGATACATCGCGGTCTGCCATCCGCTGAAAGCCAGATCATTCTGCACTTACGGACGAGCCCAAGTGGCAGTGCTAGTCATAGTGATTGTCGCCTTTATTTACAATCTACCTAAGTGAGTAATCGGTCTAACGCTGTTTATGCCTTCTCTCAGTCTATAGTTGAATGAAAGTATAAGATTATTATACCATGAAACTTTAATTAAATTTTAATTTAATTAACCTAATTAAACTAATTGTGATTATATTTTTCATCTTTTTTAAACAATATAACTAAATGATAAAACGTAAACGTTCTTAGGGGAAAGATGAAAAGAGAAGAGAATTTGAAAAACTTGTTGCACTTATTGTCAGTCGATTGCAATAGGGCTTGGAATTATTGTGTAAATTAATGAAGAAATTAATTTCTGAATTTCTTTAGATTCTGGGAAATCGATGTGTTCACCGAGAAGCATTGGAAATATAATATCACGGTGTACTGCGTTTCCCCAACCGAATTGAGGAGCAACGAGTATTATGTCACCCTGTACATCCATTGGATGTACTTCTTCGTGTACTACATGATCCCGTTCAGCGCACTAGTGATTTTTAACACAGCCATTTATCGACGGGTGAGTAAAGCCCAACATCGTCATAAATCCGGATTATTTCGCTAAAATTATATTGCATGGTGATGGAGTTTTATGGAAAAATGATGTACCTTACAAAAGTAATATTTTATTCCGCACGTGTACGAATTTTATCTTTAATCTAATTTATTCCGGATATATTATTAAATTATACAGAGCTCACAAACAATTGCAAAATTGTAATAATAAACTGGTTAAAAAAAATTAAAGAAACAATTACTATTTTATTGTGCAAGAACGTCGTCTATAATCGTCAAATTTCAAACTGGGAGCATGGCAGAAAAACATTGACAACCCAAAATGAAACACAAAGCCGGATTAAACGTGAGGTATCGAACAGCTTGTCAGCGGCAGCGAGTTTCCCCGATAGAACTAACATTTCGCAGAGCTACCGCTCCGTTTTATTAAAACTTCTTTTTAGAATTTGCAATAAGTCTTGACAAAGGAGCAGGAGAAGGAGAGAGGGTCGGGCCAATACTGCAATAAGTTCGCCTAACGGCTCTGCTATATGACATAAAAGTACGAATAATAAGTCGAGGCGACGAAACCAATAAAGTTACTCTAAGTGTATAAGTCTCTTTGATACACGTGTACATGCTTAGAATTCGCGAGCACGTATAAAAGGGCAGCGAAATTCATGGATGGCTGTCCTCACACGTGCCACTTGTGCGGACCGCACGACTGCAGCTGCAGACACAAGCAATATCATCCTTCTCCTCCTCCTCCTCCTTGTCTTTCGACGAAATACGTGAAACATTTGCAGGAAGTTAACATGCGTTAAATATTGTGAAACGATTTCTGTACTCTAATTTTATAGATAATAATATAACATAACGTAGAATTATAAAATCAGTAAAAAAATTAAAATAATATAGTCTCCATATTAAAAGTAGAATAATAATTTTATATTTCAACATATCTTGCTTTATTGTAATTAATTGAACAGAAAAATAAATAAAAATTGAAATGAATATAAGTAACTTGATATAAATTAATGAAGATTGCTTTTGCAGATCTTAATAATTTTTATAAGATAAACATATGTTTTTTTTATGTTTTTTTGATATCTTTTCTTTGTACGATTTAATTGGCAAGAAAAATGAAAAGAAGAAAAATTAATGTAATAACTAAAATTTGATATATGTAGATTAATATAAAGATTGTCTTTGCAATTTTTAATAATTTCTAAAAGATAAAAATTTTATACGTTTTTCCAGGAGATACGTGATATGCATTTTCAAATAATATCGGAGCACATAATATCTTCGCGATAAGATTTAACCGCAGGGTCGAATTGGATACATGTGACCCTCGAGGGGGTCTGAAATTACAAAGCGCCAGTTGTCGAAGGACAACTATTTCTCTCAGCTTTCTCTTATCGCGAAACTTTAGTGTCTGCAAACTTCGTCCTTAATTCCGGGATCAGGCTGAGATTTTCAGTGACATATTCTGTGGGACAACTTCCACGGACTTCAAGCAGACAAAAGCGCGTTTCCGATGAGAATGCTCATGCGGCAAATGAAGGAAGCCATTTAAGCTGGTCTCGAAATTCTTACTTCCTGGCGGAGTTGTAGTCTCTTGACATTCCTCTTCCCGGCGAGAAATCGCGATTAACAATAAGTGGTGAGAAAAGGCGAAGGAATAAAGAAGGAATGCTCTCGCCTTTACCAATCAAAGAAAAAGTCTCAAATACAATGATCTCGATAAATAAATAAAAAAAAGTGTGCAAATTAAGAATTTGCTTCCTCATCAGGAAGTTTTTCTTTATTTCTTC
>NJRQ01000598.1:0-45604 GCA_003063805.1 Aphaenogaster ashmeadi
GGTGGATATGCACAATTTGAGAAAGAAAAGAACGGAGGCAAGATAGAAAAGAGAAAGCAATAATACAAGCAATGATATAAGTAAAAATGAACGCATAAACGCATATGATACGCAGACAAAATTAAAAATTAAAAATTCGCTCGCACCTCGGAACACATCGACGCATAGTGGCGTGTCAACACATATTCGAACCATATAAAACAAATGAAACATATTTTGTTAAAATAAACTATATTTTTATATGTGTGTTTAAATGCTAAATGTAATATAATTAACAAACAATTTTTAGATATTTTTTCATATCTCAAATAAATTTTAAAATGAATTTTTTAATAGAAAAGATAATAGAATAGATAGAATGAATAATTAATTATTTATACTTCAATCGTATTTGCGAGACATTTAATTAATGCTAATTAATTAATGCCAGTATTTTATTATATTATCATAAATTACCCTGATATTCGAAAATTAATCTTTTTTTTACTTGAACATACATTTATTTTATTTAAAACACAGGGGATTAAAATGTAGCAGGAAAGAGCAGAAATGTTGGAAAGAGTAATGCTTATATTATAAAGCATTTTCGTGCGTATTCAAGGACTAAATACATGTGTCACATTGCAACCTATTTTTCGATAACAATTTTCGTTTCATCAAATAACTTGCACTGCACCCAATGTCTGCGCCGGCGAAATAGGAAAAATTATACGTTTAAGAGTTGATTGTCGGTATTTATCATGGAAGCTGGCAACGAGTTGCTCCGCATTCTGGCGGGATTGCAAGACGACGTAGCGTGAACTTTCGCGAGTTGGTCGGCAGGTGGTCTAACGAGTGTGAGAAAAAAAAGAAATAAAACGCAGAAAGCAACGAAAGAAGAAACGCGGAAGAATTCGATTTGCGTCGCGGTGCTGTGCAGGCAGCAACAGCGGGCTCGATTATCGTCACGAAAACGTCGCGCGGCCGCGCGCGTGCGGCCGCGGGCTAAATTGCGTCCCATTTCTCAGCAACTTTTTCAATTTGTCGCGGCTCGGGCAACTAATTACCGGCCAAAATGACTTTTGCCTCGCCGCGGACGGTGGCTTTAGCATCCACCGTCGCAGCGACGGCGACGACGACGGCGACGGCGACGGCGGCGGCGTCGATGTCGCGGAATGCCAGACCGACCAATTTTTCGAATACGCGATCGTCAGTCTTGGCATGACGTATTGCATGACATGACCACGTGCGAATGGCACATTTGATGCGAAATCAATGAGACAGAAAGAGAGACAGAGAAAGGTAACCCGCGAAGCGACAGTTTGATTACGTCTACTCGGACTTGGCGAGGCCGCGAGCGAATTGAACGGGAGATTTTAACCGAACCGGTACGGCGATAACGCTCGCAGGTGCCGTAACTGTTATCAGTGGAGTCGTTAAATGCGTGGTATTGACGTGCTCGCTTTTTGGAGATTAACGTTTCGCAGTATCGATTTGTACAAAGCCGGCGCTCGTGGGGAAGTTTGTTGATTGCTCGTTACACCCGCGCGAATTGAAAAGAGATGAATGAGAATAACAGAAATATTCCCCAAAAACAAAATATGAGAATGTTCTAGTTGAGATAATTTTAAGTAATTTTTCAGTTTCAAATAACTTTTTCAAAACAGATTTTGCTTATACGCTATCACGCTTTAATGCAAATTTAGGAAATAGAACTAGTATTCTCAAAGGTGCACTATATGTTCACCTTTGCGCGTTGTTATAACAGTTGTAATTTTATACTGATTTCTATGTTTCTATTATTTTCAATGGAATTTCTCTGGTATAATATACGCAAATTGAAGATATAATCAACAAACCTTTTGTTTGAACATAATACACAAAAGATTTTTATTTATTTTTTTGCTTTTAATACCGTAATATTTTACTATTAAACATTGGCGATATTGACACATTTCAAGAAAAAATAAAAAATATTATTTTACTTTAAATATTTTATAAATGAATGTATGAAACGATTGTAGACGTAATAAACACGTTATCTTATTTTTATAATCTTTTTATTTGAACATTTTTTTAATTAAGTTTATTTTGCACGGAAAAAAAATTTGTTAACTTGACTAAATCTGGAATAAATATTTCGGATTTAATATATAAATGTAGGGTGCATTTGGTGTTCTCAATGCCAACGGTTTAAAAATTAAAATTAGTATTGATATAAAAGATGTAAACAAAATTAGTATTAGATTTTTATTGTTTATGTGTAATGATTTTATTAGACAAGCTGTGTTATAAGAAACGAAAATTTTCTCTGTCCAATACATTTTAACATATAACGATCTAATATTTTATCTGGCAATTTTTTAAAACGATGGCAAAGTATTATCACACCAAGAAATCGAAATGTGTGAGAAACGATCTATAATGCACGAAGATATTTTAGCAATTTGAGAAATAGAGTGTCCTGTACAATCATTAATTCAAGTCTCCTGATATCGATGCCGAAAGTTGACATTTTTATCCGTCCAGTTGTCCATTCCGATATTACCATTGATAAATCGTAAAGGAGCAAGAATTTCGTCCCATTTCCTCGAGATGATTTTTCATTGTGAAAGATTTGTTGTGCCTGGCATGAGATGAACGTCCGTTCTGTCGCGTCGCGTCTCCATGCCAAGCTGGACCGCGAGATTTCTTCGCACAAATAGAAAGGAGAGAACCGACACTCCCGCTAGGCTTTACGTCGTGTAATCTTGGGCTGAGTGACACGAAGACAGCAAGTACCGGATAAATTTGCTGGAAAGAAATTGGAAAAAAGAAGAAGACCGCGTAAGAGAGAGGGAAGTACACACGTGTCTCTGCGTATGAGAATGGACTGGAAACGCGGATAAACCTGAGGCACTTTAAGGAAAAAGAATTGGAGGGAAATATATGTCTCTTCGTAAATCTTCTCTACTAAAATTAATCTCCTGAAACTATATTAAAATACAGATGCAAGTTGCAAATTGCGAATCCTAATTTACCTCCAAGATATTGTTCGAACAGATCTATTTCGAGTAAGTGTAATGTTCTTTTAAAAAATTAGTCAATAAAATTGATAAATGATAAAAAAATTTTGAACCAATGAATTTAAATGCTTTAGAAATTTTATTCCATTTTGTTATCATCGCAATTAATATTAGAATTTAGTATACATTTTTTTGGAATTAGAATCAAAATTGTAGTCTATATATGAAGTCAAATCCCAGCCCAATTATGAAACTCAACAATTATTTGGGCCAATTATTGGAATAATCCGGTACGATTACTGGATATTATCGAACGCTTCAGATAATTGCATTAGTAATTTATGACATCATAGCAATATATAATTGCTATAATAATAATAATTTTATTTCGTTCGTTGACGAATGAAGAGCACTTTACCGATAATCGTTGTTTTTACAGCGCGTTTTTATTTTCTTCGGAAATGGCGGCAACAGCACTCCTCTTTCTTTGTTCGAATTGAATGTAATTTCATAGAAGACACTCTGTTCTTCCTCGATCGATCTCTTAGTTCGCAACTAGGTCAGCAACTTCTCTATAGTGCTCGTGTTACGCACGTGTAGTAACACGATACAGATAGAAACACGTTAATTTAATTATATATCCGCAAAACAAATGTTACTGTGGTTGATTTTGCCTCGATAATTTGCAATTATATGTTTTACGAACAAAAATCACGAAGTATATAGAAAGCAATTCTAGAATTTATTCTTTAATAAGATTTTAAATTTTCTTGTGGGTATGCGTGCATATATACGCATGAGTGCGCGCGTGTGTATGTGTCTGTATACAATCCCCCTTCCCAGATAAAAATGGAGGCTTAATTATAGAGTTATTTAATATTAAAATGAAAGAACGCTCCGCGTTGGCGGAGCTTCAGATATAAAAACAGTAAAATATTTACTTACCTTTTAATTGATTTTGGCATCGACTCTGGCATTTAAATTAAAGTTTAATTATTTAAAATTAATATTTAAAATAAAAACTTAAAAGAAGATAGCAAAATAAAAAAATAAAAAAATCTCCCTCACAGTTCCACTAGTACACATCCACAGAATTGCTATTTTAAGCATAGTAACGCTCATTAATTAAACATTATCGATGAATTACAGACGAATTAATCACGATTGGACATTTATATCTGCTATCTCAAGTCGAGTTTCGCGAAAATCTCTAATGACCATGAAATCTGCATAAGCCGAGGCAAATCGAAAACATAGAACGTCCGTATGGAAGTATACTACAACTCTACGATGACAAATGAAACGCTTAAGTCGGATGCAAATGGAAATACACGGGAGATGAAATCGCTTCAGGAGGGGGATTACTTCCGCGCTTATTCGGCGGAAAGAGTGGGAGTACCCGCGAGCACAATTCCCGCAAAAATCTGATTCCGAAACAATTAGTCATACGGCGATCCACGAATAACCGATTTGTCTCGCGACGAGCGCATACAATTGTGACATTCGTATGTGTATGCGTGTATGTCTGTACGTTTCCATCTACCTCGTTGTGACCTCAATCCAATTCCCGGGGGATATTATAACGTGGTGTATTATCCCGAGTCATCGAATATTCCCGTCGACCACGAAGACCGATCCCGCTCGGAGCAGCACACGAAATAAAGAAATAGTGATCTCCCGTGACACGGTGAGACAAATCTTTCTTCCTACCTGGCAGTCGCTCGCGGACCAGCCCTCTCCTCTGCCACCCCGGCAGGAAACTTTCAATTTCCGGATATATCGTTCCTGGGCAGCATCGAGTACGCGCGATACAACAACGTCGGCTTTATTGAGCGCTCTTCCTTGAGCCTGCAGGCAATCGATCCTTTTTCTTATCCGTGAAAATCGCTCGATCTTTCATAACTTTTCGATCTCGACGTGAGTGCAAGACATCCTGTTTGTTTCGCATATATCCGTATAGTCTTCTTTATTATGCAAAATTTACTTTGTTAGCTGTAGTATGCTTCTCGATAAGATATCAACGCATAATCGGGCTATTGCTATAAAAGAGCCGAGAAAAAAGGAACATAAATTCTCTTAGGATAAGTTATGACACTATAGTTTCTAGTCTGTGATATCTTATGTGTATCATGTGCTATATTATATGCAACGTGATATATAGTGTACGATATATGGCGCGCGTCAAATCGAAGGAAAAGGGGAGTGTAAAATTGAATAAACATTGAATAAAATGCCTGCTTGATAAAATGTTCAGTCGACAATGCCTATCCGATCAAAATTTTCAACAAAACGCATCCGTCGAAAAAGATATTTTCAATTAAATATTTCATGAGGTTACCATTTTTAAGCAGCAACATTATAGAAATCATGTTTACTTGATGTTCATCTGACTTTACTATTTGTATCTATCTAATACGTATCTAACCTGGTTTATTCTCAATGAATGTATTGATTATGTGTATGGACCAAAAATAATGAGGATTATTACGGATGAGCTCCCAAGTTTCAAACCCATCGATAATTGAAATGAATTTAATTCTGTTTACTCAGCATAGGACAATCATAGTAACACATAATCAGCTATTAATAGGATGACCCAATTGCTTAAAACGTTACCAAGGATTATATTAAAAGCAAATGTATTATACAGACAAATTTCATCTCTTTTAACTCAGACGATCAAATATTGTTTTTACTTTGTATTGACTTAATGAAATTATAATTAGTATCCGAAATAGAATGTTATAAATTAGAGAGAGTGCATAATTTTACTTGATCGACTGGCGATTAATCAATAATGAACGGAATATAAATTTTTAGATCCTGCTTTGCATTTAGATCTTATAATATCCTAATTTTATTCTCGTATTCACGGCGGCTCCTAATTGCCAAAAGAATCGCAATAATGTTATTGTTAGATTCGTAGTAATGTACTATGGAATCTAATATCGCTTAATATGCAAATCCTCCGTTATACTTTCGACAATTTTCTTTATTCTGTTTGCGAGTCTATCGCATCACGAATCGCTTCTCATCGGGCAGTCGAAATTCTCCGATCGCGAAAAGCAAACAGAAAAAAAAGATAAGAGAGCAACGACACATCGCACATGCCGCCGTAAAGATATTTCGTGGACAGTGAAAAAGCGCACGTTTAGGAGATCGGGATGGCGAAAGAAAGGCGCGAGGGGTTGATCCGCCGGAATGGGACACCAGAGGGATGACCCGATGGCGCTCGGGGACATACAGGCAGAGGGCGTGTTGCCAACTGCAGTTTCGCAGCAGCGTTCTTCAAATCGATTCCCATTTCCCTGAGAAATGCAGCACGCTGACGGAAACGCCCGCCCATGCTGGATAGAATCGCGGAATGGAAATTGATAGCGCGAGCGCGAAACGAGCCGGCGCTCGCTCCTACGAAAGTCATCGCGAAGGTAATCAATTGCAATTGTATTCTGCAAGCGAAAGATTGCGAATCGTGAACTTCTTGAGTTTTAGTATAAAGTCACGAGAATGAAGTGATGTATAGCAGAGCGTACGCGGTACCCGCGATACACATGTACGATCTTATAAAAAAGAAGAGAGGAAGAGAGAAGTAGAAAGAAAAGTAATAGTGAGAGAGGGGCGAGGGGGAGAGAGAGAGAGAGTGAGAGCATAAAGCTGAATATACATGAGCAAATAGATAACGATTAAAAAATGCGCTATTAAATTTATTTGAAACTTTCTATCGCCTTGCAATATCGCCTTATAAGTGAATCAGATCGAATTCGATATGGTATGCGTATCTCTTGAATTTTTAAAATTCGTATTCACTATTCATTCATTATTTGTTTGTTCAACTGTTATCTAATATTACATTGTAAAATCGTTAATTTATAAAAGTGATCTAACAAGAAGATCATTGGAATGCGGACGTGTACGATCTCAAAATGACTCGTATGTACGCGAGTCCACATGTCGGAGGGAAGGAAGAGAGTCAGTGCTTTGTTTAAACGTTCTTGCCGATACGTCCTTTCGCGCCGGATGGTCGTGTCCAGATCGCTGACGAAAACCGGGCGATCGTACAATGCTGGAGTAAATCTGTAGCAAGTAAACAGACGTCAGTCACGCATAAATGATTACGCGTCGCTCGCGTGCAACGCGCGCACACACCCACGTGTATCAATCACCGGCTGGTTTACCGAATGCTGGCTTGCCAAGTAATTTAATCACTTTTAGTGCCCCATTGGTATTCTGGAAAATTCGGGCAATCGACTGCAACGCGCGCCAATCGTTGGACGTTAAATTATATAGCTCATAACCATAATCGCGCAGGGAGATTAGTATTCCTGTCGAAACTGAATGAGAAACGGCCTTTTAATTTTTTATTTCGCTCGATTCAGCAATTGGGTCAAAATTATACTTGTAGCAAAATATCACGAATGTATCTGGAATATCGATCGGCAACATGATTATTTCAAGAGTGACAATTCTTTAAGCTTTATTTTATGGATGGCATCTACCAAGAAGACTTTAATCCTTTAATGCTCATAATTCTCTATCGTCAAATATTTGATATATAAATTATTATAAGATGTTGTATATTCATTTCAATTTTGTTATAATTAAATAGTTCGAACTATACAGATACATAAAGATTAATTCTAATTTTGTTTAACTTGATCTACTATCACTTTAAAATGTGAGAGTTTAATATTATTATTACGAATATAGAAACGTTATTTAAGAGAAAAAAATTATAAAATCTTTTTTAATCAATGATTTCCACAAAAGTCTAGTAATTCCTATTAAAAACAATAACCAATATTTCAAACATGATGATTGTCCACGTATTATAAATAGGCCAGCTATTGTGAATATAGTTATTAAAAAGATTCTACGACAAAACCAATAGAAAATCCAGAAAATCCGTTGCAACGTATTCGATTGCACGCGTCACTCGTTGCACGTTAAATTATGGCTCGTAACTATCCTTCGCATTTTCTATGAAAAGTGGAGACCATAATTTTTTTATTTCCCTCGCGGAAGACATAAAGCTTTTATTATACCTACAATTTTCTGGAACACTTCCCTTCGACTGGCTATAGGTACCAAGATTTATGCGACGTACGTCAGAATAGAGCTTTATTCAAAGATTTGTGACTCGGGTCGTACCAATTTTGCAGATAACTTGCTACGCAAAACTACATAGAAAAACTGTCAAAGTTAAATAAATAAAATTATTCTTACAATGGAGTTGTTCAAAGAACTAAAATTCCAGAATTTTTCTTTTTAATCATGTTTGTTTTAAAAGAAAGAGAGCAAAAGATAAATTCTATAACTGTTATTTTTTAACTCCAATCGCTAATTTTAACAAAAAACTGAAATTCAAGAACTTTTTTTTTTTAATCACGTTTGTTTCAAAAGAAAGAGAACAAAAGATAAATTCTATAACTGCTATTTTTGAACTCCAAACGATCATTTTACTACACTGCATTTTATTTTAGATATATATAAATGGATTTGGATTTGATTCTGCGAAGTCTGAAGTACATGGATTTATATTCGAATATATCATCCGTAGGTATCGTTTAATTTCCGTCCATTCAATACGAGAGAGCGAGTAAAGTCGCAAAACCAAATGTATACCACGAATCGATCCATCGAATTTATAAACTGCTCGACAAAATGGGTGCATTCGCTAATTTTTCATGAAAAGACGTCAGACATCCTCAGCTTTCCGGACTGGCGACTCGATGAAAGCCGACGACACGTGCGACGGAAATGAAGACGAGATCGTATGCCGGATAAGTCGCGAAAACTCTCAAAAACTCACGGTCACGCCAAGAGTTGAAAGAGCTCCCTACCCGAAGAAAACCGCGTAGCGGAAATTGAATGACGACGCGTCGTTTACAACTCGCGCCGGAAACCGTCGGTGTTCGTCCGGGGGTCTTCAGTTGTGATAACGATGACGCCGCCGCCGTCGTGTTGCGATAAAAATTTATGCATTACCTGCGACTGGCAGTGAAATACGTCTGGGCGATGGCGGCGCACAAAATGTGATAATGTATCATTTCCCGTACGTGTATTGGTGCACTTGATCGCTCATAAATAGTGCATCGGTCTTTAAAATCACTTAAGAAGCATTTTGAAGAATCTCTCTCATGGCCAATAATTACGTTATTAACATAATGGAAATGAGAATTTGGTTACAGAGAGGTATCAAAATAATATGACTTTTTAGCAAACAGCCAAATGATATTACTCCTTTTGTAAATGTAAATATATTTATTAATTAATATTATTAACCGTTTAGCAATTAAATTTTAATCTTTATGCTTATAATCTAGTTGATGGTAATATTTAACCAGACAGTTTGATTGATTATTCAGCAGGTATTTAAATAACTGTTTATAAATAAAGTCTGGCAAATGTTTAAATAAATCTGTTTTGCAAATGCATATATTTATGTTTTCCAATAAATGTGCTACATATGATTTATCGTGTATTTTAGCTGAAAATCGTTTTTGTTATTTGTTACAGCGGGAAATTTATTTTGTGCTATATATAACGTGCGTGAGGCTGCAAAGGGTTAAAAGACCATTTTTTGTAAAATACCTGAATTGATGATCTATAATCCATATTGATGTTTATCTACATCTCCTCGGCAGGTTACATTACCAAACAACCATTATTCATAAATGTGATAGGCATGTTTGCTTCTATCATAACATCTACCGACATTTCATTCTTTTTTATTTCAATACGCCACACTACTGGCTCTCTCGTATTTCATTCCTCCCTTCATTGAGAACGTTGGTTTTGTCCCTGTTGACCTGCCCATCTTGGTTAAAAAATAGTCCCTATTACTTTTGTTAAGAAATAAAGAAAATTAATGTTCTGCCATACGCAGCATTCTGACGTGCGGTAAAAAATTAATCTGCGAAATAGATTATGTGATAATGTTACCATAATTCTGTTTTAAAAGATTGTATTACGTGTAAATTTAATGGATATGTCCGCTTTACGCAATTGATTTTTTCTATATTCTAATTTTCCTCTTATTACATCGATACAATACAATGATAAATTCTAATTTTTATGAAACAGCTTTAAGGATAATTGCAATTTTGCTCCAATAGGCAGAGTTGTTAAATATTTACAAAGTTATCATTCATTTGATGAACATATCTGTTGCTATGGAACGGAGTCAACCTGAAATTGATTTTTTAACATATAATAAATTGTAAGACGACTTGACTGGCCATAAATGGTATTTTATTTTAGCATTATTATTATTAAATTTAATACTCGTAGAGGACCACAATCTGTATGGTTGATACGTAGTAATAAAATACCATCTATGGCCAGTCAAGTCGTCCTACAATTTATTATACACTGAAAAAAAGGCTTGGTTATAAAAATCCAGGCTTGGTTAATGTTACCAAGCACCTTGGTGAAATAGTTTCAACTAAACGTATAATAAGTATTACATAATTTAGTTGGCTCAACTAAACAAAATTTGCTCTTTTATAATTATTACAAATGTTTATAATCATTACAAAATGTTTTGTTATTATTATTATAATCGGTAATAATAATCAAATACTTCAAAAGAAAGTATACTAAATGCATCTCACAAGTTTACCAAGAATTTTTTTTTCAGTGTATGTTAATTATTTACTGGTGATTTAGAAATATTAAAGTTTTTGATTTTTTAAATTTAAGGATATTATTTATCTTATTTCTTTTTATTGATAGCATTAACATCCATTGACGACGTCGCAATAATACATATTGAACCATCTGTCTTTAACGAAAAATGATATATCTTTAACAAGTACATACTGCGGTAAAGTATCAACTTGATTTTCGTGCAAAACGATTGGCAAGACAATTCAATAATTGTATCGATCATTATAATAATATAATCATATAATATGATATAAGCATCACAATTGTAATTTAATCGTTGATGTTGGTTTATTTTAAAATTAACTTAATCAATTCTGTATAATCTTTTTATAAAAATAGAATTACAGAAATACAGAGAATCAGATGAAATACGATTAAAGATAAATGACATTGATGAAACCGGCCTTGAAAGGCAGAATTACCAAACGTGACCATAAATTTGATGAGCATGTTTGCCACCATCGCGCAAAATCGACCAGAAATTGATCCTTTCTCACTCCAGGCTGCCGCACCACCGGCGCTCTCGTATTTCATGTTTCCCTTCATTGAGAACATCGGTTTCGCCGTGTCGCGGCGCCCACCCTTCGCCAAGCGTCGGTTCGCGCGGATGCACGTGGCGGTCGCATTTTTTTCTCCCCGCCGCGTCGCGTCGTCGCTAAAATCCATGCAGATTTTTCACGAAGCTCTCTTCGCCGCGCGTCCGCCAACCATCGGGAAAAAAAGCATCCCTCCGGCCAGCCACTCTTTCCCCCGCCACCCTCTCGCCCTTTTTTCATTCTGTCGACGCTGCCCGACGTGGCGGTACGTGAAACGAATTTATAACTGGCGATACGACGGCCGAGCCCTTGAGTCGAATACGTCGATTTTAATACCCGCTACCTACGCCGTGCATCCCAGCCACCCCGCCTACGCGCCCTTGTCACTTTTGGGGCAACCCCTCGAATGTCAAAGCGCACCCTGGCCGATCGGCTTTTACCGTGTGGATATTGAATTTATACCGCACAGTCGAGAGATCTGGTGGGAAATATGCGGGCAGGGATGAACAAAAGCGAATTTTTCTTGATCGAGAGTACTATCGCCATTGCCGATAGTATTCAAAGTTGACAATTTTATATTTTGCAGCATGTATATGAGAGATTTCCCGTGCGTTAGAAAAAGTACAGAGTGTGAGTTATAAATATTTCTTTGTGTCTTCATTTTGCTAGTATTGTAGTATGAATGCGTGTGCGATCTATCGAATATCTAAAATCGCAAAAGGCAACAAACGTGCATTCATATCACACAAATAAAAGCAAATATTAAACAAATAAAATATTTGATTCTGATAGAATTGAACTTTTTAAAAATATGCAGCGAATACGCGTGAGTTTTTATATAGAAAATTGTAAATAAAAAATCACTATATATATTCTTATGAATTTTCAACTAAAATATTATAAACTAAAGTTTCTTGACCACTATATTGAATATATAATTAGAACGTAGATGAATAATATTTTCAAATTTTTTATAAAAAAACTAAATTTTCTAAGTAAAAAAAGCTGATATTTGTGTTATAAAAACTTTGCAAGCAATAGATATGTTTTATTTGTTGACAATTTATTATTGTACATTGTTGAAATAAAACTCGACTATTACATAGAGAATATAGATTGAAACTATATAAATATGAAATATACGAAACCGCACTTGCACGCATTGCACACTCCAGAGATAACACGCATCGCACACTTCAAATAAAATATTCCACGAAGTAGCAATTTTCATGAAAACAGATGAATAATTTTAGAACAATAATATAATATTTTTATTAATCTTGATCGAAAATGCAAAATGGTAAAAATTTTCAAGAAGAACATACCAACTAATAGAAAATATTTATTTTTGTAAACATCAAGTTTTGTTCTATACCTTTTTAACTATGACTATTTTTTGTATCCATATAAAACATCCAACCCCATTCTATATATTTCAGTAAATATGAATCCGTACAAATATCACGAAATGTAGCTCCATTCCGATATAAACAAGCAAGCCGTGAAAATTAAAAGTCGCGAAAGTCCAAGTTAGCAAGTGGCGAAAGTGCGGACTACCACTTTTCGTAATTTTGTCGACAATTAAAGCATAGGAGAGAGATTGGTGTCGAGATGGTGGTAGAATTTACGCGACTCAAGGTGAAGACAGGAGAAACCAAAGGGAAGGAAAGAAGTAGTAGGTCGAGTGTGAAGGCGCGTTCTTTCTAAAGCGTGACGACGCGGAAAAGAGAGGATGGCGCAACTTTAAATCCAGTCTTCACACCATCCCCCATCCTCACACGAAGATTATAAAAATTACCCTCCACCGGCCTCACAATGGGGTCGAGATTAAAAGTCACGAAGCCGGAGTCAGCAGGCGTCGCGACGCACTGCACCGTTCCGAGCAGGAAAGCGGAACTACTACTTTCGTAGTCCGGACGCGGCTGAGCGAAGAAGGATAAAGGAGCTTCGGCGTATCCTGGAAATGAGTGAGACGCGAGAATACGTAAGCAGAGGTATAACTTTAAATCGAGTCCTCTCCTTCCGCCCTGCTTTCGGAGACAGGAGAGATACACACTAGAATGTTGAGACCAAATAATTCCACTTTATCTCCAATAAAGTTAAAAGATATCAATATTTATAAGTAGAATACATAATGAAAATAATGGATATACAAATAAATTATTAGAAAAATATTTACAGCGAAATGAAACAAAAGAACCGACATATTAAATCGGGGGAGAGCATATTGATAAGCTAGAAGTTGATAAAGATTATAAATCATTAATGAAATCTTAGTATCTAAAAAGAACTTTTAGTATATTATCTCCGGTAAGAATGCAAGAGTTTTTAATTAATTATTACAATAGTCATAAATAAATTTGTATAATTTAATATGTTAAGTATATTTAAAATAATTACTACCAAAAAGTGAGATATCTTGGAAAAATAAAATTGCCTGTAATAAAACAAATCAATTAATATGTATATTACCTTTTGCAAAAGGGAAAGTAATGTGTTTGGTATTAATTCGTAACGATAACTTCATTTTATAAATAATAATTAGGATAAGACCGCATATATGTATAAACAATTTAAATCGAGAGATAGGCCAATGACGGTCATAGCGGATCTTAGTGCTCCAATAATATTAATGTGTGACTTTTCTATAAATTTTATAAGTTCCGTTATAATATAAAACAGTTATGTACTATAATCTATTATAAAATCTAAAGAAACCAGGAGGAAGCCAAGTATGAGCCAACGCCGATATCGGGGCGCACAAAAATATTGTTTATTGAACCAAAACAGTTTACAAACGTTTCGACTCAGATTCGAGTCCTCTTCAGTGTACAATAATAAAAGAAAACTTAGAAACTAAAAATGAAAAGATGAAATGAGATGAAAATCACGCATCCCCACAGAACATGAAACATAGAAAGATAACCAAATGGCAATAGGTAGACTGAGGATTTATAGAGAATTACTGTAATAGGCAATGAATTAGAAATCAAATTAAGAATGTATCAATTGAGTGGGGAGAAACGTGAATGTGGTGACACCAAATGAAAATATGAATGTAGCATGACACAGTGAAGCGGCACATATATATACACACCAATACCCCTCCTTCGCGAACAGCTCAAATACAGCCATGGAATGTTCAGCCTTCCTCCTGGTTTCTTTAGATTTTATATCATTGAGCCTTAACTACATTAATAATCTATTATATTTTCGAAGAATCTCTATTGGTATAGGTGGATTAAAATTTAGCAAGATAAAAGGTCAGTCTCCGACTTATGATGGAAAAAGAATTTCTACGAAAGAAAACTTGCACTTCCTAAATGAGGATGAACGCCGGGAGAAATTCACGAGTGTAACTCCAACTCGTGCTAGTGACTCCTTCTTTTGCGCGAAAACTGTTGAAGTTCATTTCTTGGGAAGAGTCTAGATTAAAAATCGAGAATTTCAGTCCGTCAGGAGAAGATTGCACGTTCGGAAGGTTGAAAGCCGATTACGCTTCACCTATTCAAGATATTTTATTATTCCAAGGATATCAGCGTTTTGGGGAACATTTAGACCCATGGGATCTCATTTAATTTCTTTGCCAGATATCGCGGTATCGTTCCACGCTTTCCCAAATTCCTCACCGAAACTCACGCTTTTCGAATTACGAGGCCTCTATAAAAATCCCGCCAAAAAAACGGAGTTTATCCTCGCCTGCAAGTCGAACCATCCGTCGACTTTAAGCGGGATTGCTATGCACGAAATTACCGAATCGGCCGCAATATAAAGGTATGATGCGGAAGACACTAAACCCAAACGCGCCACGCGCTTAGCATAGATATGAATTTCAAGCTGGCTCTCACAGTGCGATACGAGAAATTCTTTCGCGTCCGGAGTATTGAGGAGATTCGCAAATAGAATATTCTGAACTCACTCGCAACAAGATAGCGTGCACCCCTGAACGGGATGCATCTTCTTATCTTCGGACAGAATTCTTTTTACACTGTATTTTTCACGATGTCAAGAACCATTCTTTATATATAGATTCTTATAATTCATCTCATGAATTTAGATTTATCTCGATTTCAAATTAATCTCTATACTTTTCCTATTTTTTATATTTTTCTATATATATTAATGCTAATCGTTTCTAAATATAAACTCTCAGTGAACTTGGACAGTTATAAGCATCAGACTAAAACATTTACGAAGATTCGAAGCTGGCTTGCAGATGATAGTTACACGACTGGTTTTCGGTACGAGTGTTCCGCTCGTTGATTTAAGAGGCTGGCTAGCAGGCATTTCTCCAAGCAACATAGTCGAGTGATCCAGTGATCTATTTATGAGCGTGTAAAATACTCTTGATCTGTTGGATCATTTAATTTACCGGCATGCCGTAGATTAACGAGAAATTTTATTATGACATATCTTGGACAAATCGTACAAACGTTATCTCACTGTTATGTTTCAATTTATGAACAACCATGAAAATTAAATCTAAGTTGTATGTTAATATTTTGAACAAACTTTTGAGATGGAAATTCTGTGAATCTGTATATATGATGTTATAAAATTTAAAAAATATTATAGAGTTTAAAATATCTTAATAAAACATAAATCAAATGATGTAAAAAAATTATAGAGCATTTTAAAAATACACACAGCTGCGAATAAATGATAAAGACTTATGAGACAATTATTATCATAGTTAAAAGTGTCTTGGAGTTCTTTATCCAGAAATATTACATAAGATTATTTTAAATCATATTAAAATTATTTATTCAGAATTCATCTATTTTTTTATAAATTAACGTATTATATATTTTTCAGTCAAATGTTATTTCAACGCTATCAAAAATGGAAAACATTAGCTTTTTCAATAGAATAGCATACCTAAAGTATTGAAGCTATTGCACAGTACTGTACTCCGTTATGTCTCGTATCGGTAAAGTATACTTTCTTACTGCTCTATATAGCGAATCTGGTGCCTCCAGATTGCATCATCCGTGTGGTATATGGGTCGTTAGTCGATGCGCATAATCTTCGATCGCAATCGTGGCTGGGCCGATTATACTTGGCTTGGTATCGATCCCATTGGTCGATACGGATATCGAATTCGAATCTTGGGATGATCCTTCCCAGCACAGACGGCTGCGAGATAGAACCGGAGGCACAATTGCAAGCAACCCAGTTTCAGGAATGAATGGCAAATGAGCGCCGGAGTTCTCAGCGAACATGGTGTTCTGCGGGGGAAGTCTTAACCCTTTCCCTGCTAAAAACGATCATAACTGCCCGACGGATTACATCAAATGCAAGGAGTTATGAAAATGATTGTCTATAGAATTAAAGGTCCGTATAATTCACAATCCTTATAAGAATAAAGGTATGCGGAATCTATGGAAACGAGAATCTATAGATAATTAGTACAAGTTTTGGATAGCACAGTTCAATTGTTCATGAAAACAAAAATTGATAGAATTAGGAATTTATAGATATAAATGTCACAGAATATGGTTTGTTCGTCGATTGAACTAAAAACCTATAAAACTTGAATTTGATACAAATATTCTATGAAAATCTACAGTCCTACGCAATATAATAAAAATGAGATCTAGAGAATTCGAGAATATATAGCATAAATACTTATAATATGATACAAATACCTATGTAAATATATGTACTTATATGAATATCTATATATATGTATAAAGACAAATGTCCTGACCGACTCATCAACGTCCAGCCCAAACCCCTAAATCTAGAAACATGAAATTCGGGGAGTATATTCTTTCCATGACGTAAGCACCTACTAAAAAGGGATTTTTAGAAATTCGACCCCTAAGGGAGTGAAAAAGGGTAAAATGTGTTTTCACGGATTCCTCAATACCTCTCAGGCCCGATGAGATATTGACTTGGTTTTTGTCTTCTATCTATATCTTCTATCAATCTACATCTTACCACAAATGCAGTTGTTGTAGATAAAAGAAGCCTGGGCAACGTCGGGTTCAGTTTCGATCTATATGTACCAAATTATCAAGAATTACAATCAAAGAATCACGAAAGCGAGAGCTTCTCATTTAAAGGTTTATGCAATTGAGAGTTTATGAAATAAAAACTATAATAAGAATCAAAAATTTTAGATACAAGTTAGACAAATAAATAAAGTATATAAAAGAGCAAAGAGAGACATAACGATTTATTATAATTAAACTTCTTTTTAGAATAAGCTATTATTTTATCTATTGTCTTAAGCTATCATAATAAGCTATTATATTATTATAATATATTTATGTATTAATTATTATATTATTTTCGAACAATTATAAATATCATTTTTTATAAATATTTGTAATAAACATATCAATCTTTTCATCGATTATCTTCATCCATCATATCCTTCGTCATTCTAAAACGTTATGGTGACATGGTTGCTCGTATTTAATCGATTAGCGACGGCGTGTTGACGGAGTATACTTCTTCTTCCATTTCTCGCAATGCCGTGAGTCATTCATTACGACTGGCAGCACATCGAGAACCTCTCAAACGTTTCTATCGAGCTTTCTCATCGTTGCTAGAACTTAGTGATGGCGTTAAATTTAACGAGCCAATAATTAAATTAAAAATAAGGACTTTGAAAGTAGCTCAGATCGTAACTCCTTGTTCATCGCTCGCGTTGAAGTATAAATTGCTCGATCGATATAATTCGAGCGTCGTAAAAACTGATGGTTTATTCCTCCAGCATGTAATAACTATTATAATAAATGGAAATGTTAGCTGCCATTTTCTTCGGAAGGGAGGTTCTATCATAATGTATCTATAAATGATATCCCTCCCTTTCCTTCCCCCTCTCTTTATCCCTTTCCCTCCCTCCCTTCCCCTCTCTCTCTCCCTTTCTCTCCCTCTCTCCCCCTCTCTCACTCTCTCCCCCTCTCTCCTCTTTCTCTCCCTCTCTTTCCCCTCTACCTCCATGCAATTATTTTGTTATGGCACAATAATGTATCATTTCGGCTGGAAGAACTTAACTTTATGATACAGCCATTGCATTTTTATTTGCCAAGAATAATCACCTCACTAATTTTTTACGAGTCTTCATAAGACAGCTAATTGCAGCTGTTAAGCGATATAGATCCAGAAATTCACACAACAAGGAATGTTATATTAAAATATTTGAATTCTATAAGAAGTATATTTATAGTATTATATATTATGTAATATTATAATATATCATATATTATATAGTATTACATATATCGATAATTGTTTTACGAATGCAATAAATGCAATTTTTGCAGAACAAAACATCAGAAATGAAATAGTTGAAGTCTATCGGTTATTGCACTACGCCATTACACTCGTATAGCAATTTAAAAAAAGTTTAATTAACCGCACTTTTTATCCGGAAATCTCGGCGGTATTGAAATAATCTGAGAGAGTATTTTAAACGTATACAGAAAAATATAAGAGCCTGTGCACGCGTTCAGCCATGATAATATTCATTTACTCGAAAATCGTTTACAACTCGTACGTACCCTGTTTCAATCGCATAATTGCTAAAACATCACTTACAATGAATTTTATCCCGCAGCAAAATCCGCACAATTAAATTTGAAATAAATCCATTTTATTACAACGAACGCGATAGATAATCGCACGTATGGTATATATCGCACTTTTATGTACTGATGCTTCTCAATTCTTATCTGTTTATGAAGATCTCATGTATTTGTCGCGAACACGTGGCCAGTTATATATCGATTCATTGCGCAGAAAATCTCATTGCACACGTTCGAACGAATACGTCGAAATGATTTCCATATTCACACAAGCGATTGGTCATACGATGAATCTACTTTTCCAAACGCGATTTCCATGCGTTTTACTCATAAATATCGTTTATTCAAAAAAATATCACTCGTTTCGATAGCCTTCCGATATATCGTTATAATGAAGATTCTACTATCGCCATAACTGCCATTACAGAAGTATGTATTAAAATAACTGTTTTTTAAATTATAGGATGTTTTTTCTGATTTTATTACACTTTTAATGTCAAATACTTTGATAATTGAACCTCAAATTATGTTAGTGTCTATTTAATATTGATTATATTCGAAAAACATTCAATCACTAATACAGCATTGAAAAGTATAAGCAGAAATATTGAGAGACCGTGTCTTATGATGATTTATATAAGATGAATCAAAGAATTATAACCATTTTTTATTAATGAATTACATTATGGAACTTTTTTTTATAAATATCTGATATTTATCAAATTTATTTGATAATATTTGATGAAAAATTAATATTTTTTCATCTATAACTAGTTGCAAAATGTAAAAAAATTCTTTTATGAAAAAACTTTTACGAAATAAAGAGTTGTAAACGCGCAATGTAATCTTGTCATTTTATTAACTTTAAGTAATTATTAACAAAATATGTTTATGATTTAAGGTGGGTTCGAGGAGCACGCTGTCAGTGCATTATTCTATCTTTATCGTTCATTAGACGTAAACAAAGATAGAATGACGCAAGCTCTGATAGCGCACTCCCCGAACGCGCCTTTAACTATCAAAATATTTAAAAGCGATAAAAGTTTAAAAATTTTAGAAAAATAATGTTAAAAATTGTATTAAAGAAAGATTAATTTTAAGGTTTAATATTTAAAGAATCAGTAGATATATATATATATATATAAGAAATTATAAATTTTACATATATGCACAACCAGAAACAGCACGCTGCATCGATACAGATACGTGTTTGTGTCGACGATATGACGTTCTGTAAAAGATTCCGGCGAATTCCGGCGTTATATCGCGTTCGATTTTCGGTCGAAATAGGAAAGAATCCTTAAAATAAGACCAGGCGAATTGCGTTTGCACTCGTCTCTATACAAGTACAACGAGAGCGAACCGCAAACCGCGGAAAACGGCTTCCCGTCGTTGCATTTTTCAAAAAGCGCGAAACGAACTTTACACTCGAACCCGCTCTCTAACACCGACGATATCGGCAGTCTTATCAATAATAAATGTCACTTTTATTACGTGCGCCTGGATGCTTTCGAGGTGTGGGAACGCAAACTATATCGTTGACTCTTTTATTTTCAGATGCGCCATCCGATCCAAATGAAGCCGGCCGACAGTGAAAACCGGAATGGTGAGTGAACATTTTAATTATTCTGGCGAAACGCGCTTGCGAATTAAAATTCTAATATCGCCAAGCATTCAGATCCTATTAAGTAATGATATCGAATTAATTCTTAAGAAAATCAAAGTCTTCTTTTCTTCATGAGAAAAAAGAATTTGTACTTTTGTTATGTGCACTAAACGATTGGTAAAGATTGAGATAATAACAATTTGTTTTATCAACTTGCTTTATCAATCGATCTAACGCAAAGAACGTGCTGGTATACTACAAAAGCATGCGATTTTGATAAGAAATCGAGAGATGTCGTCTTGCTACTATATATATATTCGCTAAGTATATTTTTTATAAAGTATATTTAATCCGCTCCACATTTCGTTCAAAATGAACTAAATCCGTTTTTCGTAAGCATCGAATTCTAGTTTTAGCAAGAAGTACTAAATCTTTTATAACGTCAAATGTAATAAGATTTCGAGCGTCTTGTTTAACGATCGCTCGATCGCTTCGAAGTTCTGGCGCGATTAAGGACGGAATTCCGAGCAACATGGCATGGCCGAAAGAGAAGACAACAATAACGGTCGTAAAGGTAAAGTTAACTCTCTTCGCTCGGCGGAGAATGCAGCTCAAAGCACGTTCATTAGATGCTAATTAATTGGCTGAATTGAGGGGCTTGTCGAGATTGCGTAGTCAAAGAAGACATAAGCGAGCTGCGAAGCACCAAGTGGTAGGACGATAGGCCAGCAGAATCGTGAGGATGAGCAGAAGCGAACAAATTTTGCCGACAACAGTTGCCAAGACGACGAAGGATCGGTTTGCACGCGAATTCTTACATAGCACTCCCCTCTTTATTTTCGTGATTTTTTTAAACCCTCAACTTTTCCATCAGCAAATTTACAATATCCATTGGACAATATTGCATTGTTCGTAAATACATCATGGTAAAAATCGCAGACATCGTGAAAATACCAAATATTATTCTAGATATTGCGTAGATATTGTATAAATGTTCTCTCTCCATTCAAAATAACTCTATTTTAACACAAGGGTGATAGAAAAGTACTAGATACAGGAGTAATAGAATATTAGAGTAATAGAGTATTAAAGTACTACAGTATATGCAAGAGTACATACATACAACAATTAGAGATACAAGAATAATAGAAGATTACCTATAAACGTTGATACGAATTCTTCTCTTAAGGTAGTTGTCTCGCTAATCGCAATTCACAAGAAATATTTGAAAATTTAACTGTATGTTAATATATAAATGTGATATCTACACGTTTGTGCAATTTAAAAGTTATTGACCGTCCCGAACACGAGATAATCGCTATCAAAAATTTCACTTTTCCCTTGTATCGCATACAAAGCGTATGAAAATCTCGTACTTAAAATTTTTACAATTAGAACAAACCATAACACAGTGATGAAAACGAATATATAATAGAAAGACACTTTAGGAATACTAGTAAAAAAAACCAAAATTATTGACCGTTTAGTTTTAGAAATACAATACTAAAAAGAAATTAAGTTTGGAGGTTCTCTTTTCTGTTCCGAAAAAACTTAATAGTATTATAAGGGTGTGGAAAGATAAAATTGGGGTTTCCAAACAGACCGAAATAGTTTACAAAATAAATTGTATGGAGTGTGAAGCATCATACATTGGTCAGACAAAAAGACATCTTGAGACACGTATTCGTGAACACCGTAACGATATTAAAAAACATAGCAGCAATTTTTCGGTTGTCAGCGAACACCGCATTGCCCATATGCATGACTCTTTAATTGGTCACAACCTGAAATTTTGCATAGGGAGACGAACGTTAAAAAGAGAGAGATTGCTGAAATGTTTCATATAAAGAAGCAAAAATTTACTATTAACTCACAGAGGGACACAGAAAATTTAACGGCTGTCTATGACAAAGTAATTTATGCCACTTAGTTTTCTTAATGTTAATTTAACGTTTTATTTATTTATTTTTATTTTATCATTTGACTTGTTTATTTCTTTACATCTATTTATTATTTATTACATATATCGCGTCTTTTGACATCTGTTCGTTTCTGTGGTCGCTCGTTTTAATCATTTAACGTTTGTTGCTTCGAGAGGACATGTCACATGGAGATCGTGAAGTGTCATTACACCAAAGAATTTTCTCGAATCTTATTCTGTTTTACTCGTTTTCATTTGTGACGCACATAAATATGTAAGCTTTTAAATACTGTACTTCTCTTACTTTAGACTACACCACTTTAACGTCCATTTTTAACAATAGTTTTAGACTCTGACGTAGTTTGGGCACAATGTCAACTAAAGATTTTGTTGTGCGTTCCTACTTGATGTAAGCGATATGAATCTCACTTGATAAGGACCAAAATCCATGGTCGAAACGTCGTGAATTTTTACTCAATAAAGAAGCCAATTGTGTCGAAGAAATCATCTTTTAATTGTTAATCATTTTTGGCGAAGAAAAGTTTTTGATATTAATACTAAAAAGATCTCGAATTTCAAGATTATTTGACGTAGAGGAGCGATTTGGTGGCGCTTTGTTTTGTGTAAGAGGGATAGAATTACCTAAAAGTTTTCAGCCTGTAACCGTAGGTAGCGGTAGGTAGTCGACGTTGACTTAGAGTATACTTTTGGCTCGTACTGTCGCGAGACAACTACCTTAAAGCCACTTTATTATAAAATCTATATTTTATAAATTAAAAATTTTTTCGCTATATACATTTAGATATAAATATATATAATGAAAAGTTATAATTTAATGAAATGTTATACAAATTACGATTTAATGCCTATTCTCAATAACACTTATCAAAAGTAAAAAAAAATGTCATTGAAAAGGTAGGAGAAAGACAATCGTTCCTCGTGATGCATAAATATTATTCATGTAGCAGATTTTACTTCGAGTTCTCTAATTTCTTTCATCACGTATCGATCGGAAAAAGGGCCATGTAAAAATTCGAGAACGTCGAAAAGCGCATCGGATAGTACTGCGAAAGCCAACAGGAGAGTCAACGAACGCGGCAAAACGCGCGATTTTTTTACGGATAACTGCGCCGCGTTAGCAATAAAAATTCGACTACCGGCTGGACGGGGGTGTAACGTAGAGCGTATATAAAACCGGCCACGTCGGTGGGACGACGCAAAACGAATGCTAATGAAATATTAACGACACCCGTCACGTGCTGCACTCGGCTGGACCGCTCGGTTCCTCTCTTTCCTCTCCTTCCCTTTTTCTCTGTTTCTTCTCTTTCCCTCTCTCGCATGATCGTTCACTCTTCCGTTCCACGCTTTACCCTCTACGCTCCTTTTCCCCCTTTTTACTCATCTCGTTTGTCTTTCTCTTTTTTTATATTTTGCGCTGCATAAGAACTCCTCCCCCCCCCAAGGATGTTCACGCGCGGCCGTTTTTTACATCGAAGTGCAACGCCGTTTCAGGCGCCGTAGCAACGCTGTGTGCAAATGACATGCCAAATTGTAATCACGCCAAGATTCAAGCGGCTTTACACCTCGCGTTTAGCGTTAACCGAAACCTGATTCTGACACTTTGTTTGTTACGGTCGAGCTTGCGCAGTTGCGCGAACAAGATCCTGGATCAAGTAACCGCGTTACATGGACCGACGCTCGATCCTGTTTACCAGCAGTTACGCGTTAAACAGAAGTTACTCCATTGGTTAACCATTCAATCGCGACGGCTTAACAATTGAACTTGCCTTAATTTTTCAATCGAATTACTGAAGATAATGTTTGAGTGACGACAACGAGAATGTAGGAAAAAATCCATTTGGATAAATAATTAGAAGAAAAACCTATATATCTTCTAAACAGTTTCTCAACGCAGTTAAAAATGTTTCCTTGCAATAATCTAATAGAAGTATTAAAATAGCGAATAAGTAACACAAAAAACAATTTTGCCCAAATTCATGTAGATAGACTCTTCTCTTCTTCTTCGAATTATCTTTTGACAAAAATAATTTATAACAATATCATTCAGAGAATTAATAGAAAAAAGAGATTTGCAAATTTGAATTGATAAAAATAGGTTATTGAAGACTATGGGAAACATATATTTAAAGCATATTTGTTACTAATTTGTAACTTTTATTACGATTATTACGATTAAATTACAATTTAATATAAATTTATAATATGTAATTCAAAAATTTAAACAAATAATATTAAGAATAAGACCGATGATATTAAACAAATATAAATATGAAAGAAAGCCCATATTGGTCGCGGCGGATCTTGGTGCCTAATAATAATTATTATTTTGTGAATTTTCCTACTCATGCGAACTGCGCGCCGCATATTCGTCGGTCTTGAAACACAGTCCTTACATGAAGCCGGAATAATTAATTCACATATTAAATTGACGAGCAATTTAATAATTTTTGATGCTCACTAGCATCTATAAAATCCCCCATTCCCCCATTTACAGTTTTTTCGGGGAATGGAGGAATGGGGGATCTTATAGATGCTACTGAGCATCAAAAATTATTAAATTGCTCGTCAATTTAATATGTGAATTAATTATTCCGGCTTCATGTAAGGACTGTGTTTCAAGACCGACGAATATGCGGCGCGCAGTTCGCATGAGTAGGAAAATTCACAAAATAATTATTATTTGGCACCAAGATCCGCCGCGACCGATATGGGCTTTCTTTCATATTTATGTTTGTTCAAAAATTTAATTTATAATATACATATATTCAAAAAAAGTTTCCTACTACATTCATATTTTCATCGAAAATTTCTAAGTTGCAGAATATAGTACTGGTATTGTCACTATATGTTAAATATTTAAAACAGATACAACGAGTGCAAAGATTAAAACATATTAAATAGCTGTAGTGATAAAAATGCATGGCGTGATACTCGCATGTGGCGCTTAAAATATATTTTAATGTAATGGTAGAATTAAAAATTTATTGCAACATGTGGCAAGAATAGCCAACGGAATTAACGTTATGGACATTCACATGTTTTAAACGAAATTTAAAATATTTGCACAAATCTCAATTATCTATGAAAACAGTTAGTCGTAAGAAAGGTATAGTTATAAAAGATATAGTTATTAATCATCTGATATTTCCGGATTACCGCCGATAGGCGGCAAAATCTTGTTTTACTTATGGCGTAAGCAAAAACGAACGGAACTAGGGTACAAGTGCATAACATCCGTGGTTGTATATAAAAATGAATAGACACGACGTGGTGTAACCGAAACCGAGATCAGGCTATTCGTAACCACGCGCACGTGCAATACGGAAAAGGATTTTTCCATATAGGATGCGGGACGTGCGCGCGGCGGCCGCCATGAATAGTGCCGTTGTAGCTACATGCAAATCCCGGTAAAACGGGAAAATAGTAAACAAGAAGAGAACGCACGTTATCCGGTATCAGAGTATTATAGTTGCCTTGTCGTTAGGTGAATCTCATGAACGCCGCAACTGACGTAAGCCGAATTCAGATAAAGCAGCTCACAAGCTCGCGTACAAAGCGTGAGATTAGTCGCGAACGTAAAACTTACTTTTTCGAAAACACATAGATATAATGTACACAGCGCATTAAATGTACACAGCCTTATATAATCGAACTGTTTCATTGTGGATTGCATGGAATATCGTAACATTTACGAAAATTAGTATCCGGTACTTATCGTGGAATTTTTGAATAAGTCACCAAGCGGAAGAATGAAAGATATTGAATAACAACTAGAGTAATATAATATCTTTTGATAATTAATCTTTTTTCATAAAATTAATAAATACATGCGTGATATATAAATACGCCATTAGAACAATATGAAACAGTTATTCTTATTTGATGGAATTTTTTCTGCTCAATCAACGCAACTTCTTATGTAATTCTGTAAGACGAAGATTTTACTCAAGGTAACATAGGCGAGGCTCACACACATCTCTATTTATCAAATCGCATCATCAATGCTAGTATTTTATTGCTGACCTCACAATTGAGAAAACTACTGAATGGAGGACGAACTTTATCTCTTGTCCTATAATTATTCTTGTCAGTGACGTAGAGGCGGGTGAACCATTTTAACGGTGTTTTCGACGGGATGCACACCGATCAAGGGACCTCTGTCACAACGTCAAGCGCGACAGCCCAACGAAAAGAAGAGCGAAGAGAGTGAAAGCTTTATTTATATCCGTGACATTCTGTTTATTTTGGCTGACAGACCAGGCTTGCTCCGGGCTCTAGCTAGTAACGGGCTCTAGCTGATCCCTTCCTTGCGAGTCCCATTTTGTCCCGACATTGTTTCAGTTCGATTACGTCACGTCTCAACAAACATGAACCTCGAAATTAAATTAGATGTCGATTTCTTCATTGAAAACAATTACCGTACGTTAATCATAAAAATCGTACGTTATGACATACACGCGCATCTGCCTGCGATTCAATCTTTTCTTTAAACTCTTCAGCCTATTCTTCTATCTTGAACCGGATACTGATCGATGCACGTTCTATCTTCATTCTGCTATCAGTCGATATGCAAACGAGAATAAACTTTACGAAGAACAAAGTCATCGTTTCGTCTATCAATAACGCCAACGAATAATGACGAATAACAAATAAAGAATAAAAATGAAAGAACTTTTATAGTAATTATTGAATTCTAAATTCATCTTGGTATAATTAAATCAATAAAGTCTAAAATATGTTATAAAATAAACATTTGAATAGATATTCCAATCTGGATATTATTTAGATATTATTTAAATGTCTTTTGACGAGAAAAATTAAATACTATTTTTTATCAATTTGTATCTTGAATTTTTAAAACAGTATTGGAATAATTATGATGAGGAATAGTTTTGATATTCGTAAAAATTCTTTGCTGAATATAATATTGGTTACTTCGTCTATTGAAGAATTTTTTAAATTTAAGGTATGTAATTTTACTTCTATTTTTAATTGAATAGGTTTAAATTTTATCTCATTAAAATTTTATTGCGACAGTGAACACGGCCAGTTTACATCACGTCTTTAATCTTCGTGCATTTTGATTGAGTCTTTATATTATTCTTTCGCGAGATGAATAATTTGATTATTTTTTAGCATCAAATATAATGCTTTTTCACTGGTAAGATGAGAAATAGATACAGCGTATATCCCCGAATTTTATGCAATTATCTAATTGGAAATCTTTTTGATATTATTTATTATCTCGTTTTGTGCAACCTCATTGCACATTCGACAGTAATTCTATTTCTGTAATTATCCGAGTGTAGATACATTTCATAATTCAGCCAATGAAATTTTACATTAAAGTCGAAATTATTGTCTGTAAAGTGAGCGAAGATTGCCAGTTTCAAGGATTCATTGAGAAAATGATAGTCCCCGCAAATTACAGTCCGACTTGGCGCTACATCATAGTAATAAAATTTATGTCATTCTCACGCATTCAACTCACTGGTCCTTGCGTTATTCGCTATTCATGTTTATTAAACGTTACGAAATGTTACGTACATCATCTTTTGCGCATGCGAACTAAATTGTTCGTTATATAATCGCAAATTGTAGGAAACTATTGCTACGAACAATATTGGCTGTTTTTCCAATGTGCCAATCATTGCGTGATCTTTTTCTTAACCAACATTTGTAGGTACTCTTAGTAATTGGTTACATCATGGATGAAATTAGAAGAAAAAATTGTGTCGATATTTATGCATTGTGCATTATGCGCCTTTTTGATCGCAATTAACCGACTTCGCATCGGCAAACTATCACGCTCGATTCTACCAATCAGAAAGAAAGAAATTATGAGCTGCTGATTCCACGGAACAACTACTGCATATTTGGTTTGAAGGTTTCAAGGAAGGTTTCTGCGATCGCGGAAAATAGCGACATGAAGCGAAGGCAAAGAGAGCGGTTAGTCTTGCACCGCAACCATCGGTGATAAGCTTTATCTTATCGGACAGAAGCTCGGTGAGTCAGCGATAGCTGATTCGTAAGCAAGACACGTACCTGCCGTAATCGTACTTCGTCTTTCGCCTCAGTCGAATACCTTATCTATTGTTTATTGCATCCACGCAAAAACCCCGTATGGTGCGACGTTTTGCATTTGCAGCGATGGCGGTTCTCGATGGCGGAATCGTATTAGCATGCGAAATAGGTGAAGCGCTCATGTACTTTGCTCCCTCGCAGAATTTTCGCTTCGTCGTCGCACTCGCAAGCAGCGATACTTTTCTTAATTTCTTGAAATGCAATACGGAATTATGCAAATTTCATTATCATTCTATGTAAATTATGCATTGATTATCGATATGCCTGATGTTGCGAGAAAGTTAGAGAAGTTAGAAGATAATACTGTTATCAATTAGCATTATTTTTTATATTTATTGTACTAATTTATGGATATTTAGTAGATTATTTTATATAATTACTTTTACATTCAAATACAATATATTATTGTTTTAAATAATAATGAAAATCTTAGTTTATTTAATTTTGATAAGTTTTAAGATACATTTTTAAAATGCATTTGTATCATTTTTAAGACATTCTACCTTAGAGTTTGTTTTTCAGTGTGTTATATTTACTTTTATGATATTTTTCGATAATTACAGAAAAAATATATATTGTTGTGCTATGCAAGTAATTATGTTAACTATATTAAATTGTTCATATATTGCCAAAAATTATATGTATATACAATGTTATGAAAAATATTTAAAATTTTGATATTATTATGTGAATTGAAAAAATTAAAATTATTAATTACAAAAATTATATATTTGTTGTATTTTCTATTTATTAATAAGTAAGACAACTTAAAATCGTATCCTATATTTGAAATTAATTATAGAGTAATTAATAACAATGGAACATTTAACATACTTCTTTTAATACGCATTGAAACGACACTAACAATTTTCAATAGATAATCTTTGTTTTCCTTTAGTGATTTCTTTACATTATTTTATTAGACCATTAATAAGAATACTCTTACAATTAGGCTTGTGATAACACTCTCGTTATAATACCAGATTATTGAAGTGTACCAAAGAAAGATCATTTCTTCACACAATCGAAAATATTGTAGAATGTTCTGTAGGTACTACACACTAAACACAATTATAAAGATTTCCGAGCAAAAAATTTTGTATGAAACGAACACGGAAGTTCTATTGTTGACATGGAAAATATTCTCAAAATTGTTCTTAGCATCAATATTACATATAAGAGCAAACCGCATTTCAGTCATTGAGTGATAGCAGTCTTCTAGAGTCGATCCTTTTCGCAATGATTTGTTTTTTTTTTTTAAAGCCAATGGAGCGTACACAGTCTTGAGAATCATATTGGCGCGTGCCACATTGCGCCGCCAGACGTGAGTAATATTTTTAAGCCTTTCGAGATAACGTCTTCAGAGAAGTGCACAACGAATAGATTCTCTCGAGCGGCTGTTTCTAAGCATGGCTGCGTTCTCGAACGTGTTCCTGCGCTTGCTACCGTAGCCGATAAACATCCGGCGAATCGACGTTTCCACTTGCAAAAGAGCGGTTGTTGTAACATGCGTCAAAGGAGAGAACTGGATGGAGCTTATAACACGCTTTGTTCTCGTTTGTCGTTGAAAGTTCTCGCGATATCGATTCCAAGCGAAAGCAACAACACCGCTTTTAATACATCCCTCAAACGTAAAATATTTATTAAATTTTTTCTTTATATTTTTCATGACATTTTTAAAATCAATATTGGGAATATTTACTAAAAATTATATTTTTGTTGAAGTTAAAAATCAAAGATCAGAATATTCTATTTTTGCCAAGAGAAAGAAAAGATAATATAAATATATTACTTAAAAATTATAATATTTATTACTAACCAAATTATTTATACATGATTATATTAAATATAATGTAGTATTAGGCAAATAAGCTAAATTTAGGTTGCCATAATAATAATTAAATATTAATATTAATATTTTATTATTTATAAATGCAAACAGAAATATATGATGCTTGATATCAATACCGGACAATATGTGATATTTCGTATTTAAGTATTAAGCAGATTTATAATTAAATATTCATATAAATGAAAACATAAATGCACGAAACAGCTTAATACCAGTATCGGACGATATATGATACATAAAACATAAAATTTCGTATTAGAGTATGTAATAAATAAAATATCCGTAAAAATTTAATAAAGTCTTGTTTCAAATATATTGTTTTTATGTGAATAATTCTCAATACATGCGCCTTAAAATAATATTGTAATAAAACTGGTCCATGAATACGATACATTTTGTCAAATTTTTATTTTGTTAAAAATATGAAGATTACTTTTCGACATGTTTACTTACATATTACTTGTTTAATTTTCTTCTCTTGTATAAACAATGTATATCAAATTTTATATGCATGAAGATCATTATCATAGAAGAAAATGGAATAAAGTCTCTTATTCTATTTATAATCGTTGCATTATAATCGTTGCATTATGCATATTCTCTTAAAAAAGAGACCATCTGTTTATCGCGTCATATAATACTCAATTTAAAAATTATATTATGTCCACTAAGAAAAAAGTAAATTATTACTTTTTGGTCTGGAATAATTGTCCACAAATTCGAATACAATTAATTTTATGTTAAAAATACGCATATGTTGTAATGTATTAAATAAGGATACTTCTATCTTTTATATTATTTGATCTTTTATATATTATTATAATATGCAAGACAGTACATATTATCTTCTAGCATTCTTTTTGTGCTAAGCATTGTTCCAATTTTTGCAAAAAAAATACAAAGCTTCTACTCAATTCGACATATGAAAATTAACTTGTTTTATAACAAGAACAAAAGAACTGCTGTCTGTAATTATACATACGTGCAGTAAAATGTGGCTGCTTTATAATTCCCGTTTTTTTGCCTTCAGATCTGTGTACACGTGTTCATAGATCACTATGGAACGATATAACAATTAGTGTGGTACGGCTAAAAATTTCTATGGTGAAATATTCTCTCATTGTTCAGCTGTTGCTTTTCGAGGTCCTCCGAACAGTTTTACCTCGACCGCTTTGAAGTTTCCTGAACGCTTCGGTAGAGCGGTACGCACAGCGGCCACTGATCTGGCGCTAACGAGACTCTATTTGGACTCTTGAATATGCATAGAGCAAGCGCGCGAAGTGCTGGAAAGTAGATCACGAGGATCACTGAGTAAATAGAATCCACTTTGGTAAGCTTGAACCGCGACTTTGAATCGAAATTTATGCACGGTGCTGTATACTTTACGAGATTAGTGGGCATGTATCTAAAAGTTAAGTATTTAGAGAATGTGTCCAAATGCGATTAATCGAAATATTTAATTCTGATGCTCATTATAACCCCAAGGTTAGCAAAACATTCTACAAGAGTCATCTGTGTTTTGTATTAAGTGGATTTGAAATCTTTCATTAGTCAATATATGTTAAAATATAATTTCCAATTCTTAAAATATATTTTTAAAATCATATTCAGATATGTTACTCCTATTTTATCATCATTTTCTATTTGATGAATAATCCTCTGTTAATCCCTGAATAATATGTCATAAAAATTAAATTGTACAAAAAAATCGTATAATAAAAAAATAATTTTATGTTTTGATATATTTATCTATTTTAATATATATTTCCTTTATATGCAGGAAACAATACTTTCTCTTTGTACACTACAAAATATAATTTGAAATTCAAATCAATGTTGTAAAGAAGCAAACGTACGCACAGAACTAAAGAATGCTAAGTCTGATTTTTAAAATATTTAACATTGGACATGAATTCATCTTAACATCGAAAACTACTACAATGACTGCTTCCTTTCTGCATTTAGAAAACGTCAATTCCGAATTCATCGAAAAACCTATGGTTAAAATATTCGAAAATATTCGGCGTGTTCAGGCTGCCATCATATAATACTCAAATGTTAAACGCTAAATGTTTAAGTGCCGAAACTGTAATGATAAATTTACCTGGTTATGTCTTTCGAGATAATATGTAGCAATGCGTTTGGCGATGCGTGTGCACATCGGGAATCAGGTTGAATCCGTATAACGGGTAATCCGACCAGGCGATTAAAAGCGGCGGTTGTATGCAGTGGCGTGACCTATTGCGGACCGACAATGCGTGTCCACGCATTTATGATTCGGATATGCGTTTGGCATTCGTTCCGCGTGTACGGAGAAATATTTTGGCGTTGCCATAACGTCGCGCGGATCGCCGTAATGATTCGACGCGCCGGCAGAAACCTTCGTAAAAATGGAGAGCGCGAATTCGAACACAAATATCGCCGTTGCTGATAAAAACAGACCACGGTTTATCACGCGACAACGATTTTTTTTGTGGTATTTCTGATCGTCCGAGCATAGATTATTTTTGTTACGCCCGTACATTGAATGTGTACTGCAGTGACCAGGCTGTTAACCCCCGTCGCTTTACACCCCGAAGTAAACATTTTAACAAATGTGTAACATACCGAAAATATTTTCGAAATATTTCTCGAAGGATACCCGTTTCAAATATTGATGGCCTTTTAGATGGTTTTTTAAAATTATATATACGTAACAGAATCTAAAGGAGCTAAGAACTTATTGCGTAAGTCTAATAATGTTAATTTAGAAGTGCGAACTCTCAACCTGCTCGAAAAGACCAAGCGACATAATTTAAGTTTCCTCATCGATGATTGGATGTGCCTATTGTATGCGACATGTATTCGCAAAAAAGGTATGTGCAAGTGGCTACGTAAGAAAAACAGATGGCTCGGGAATAGGGAGAAACTATGCAAGTCGACTGGAACCGAGCCAATCATTTATATATCACCGTGTCTACTAACACCCAATGCTCGCGTTATATTACAGTTTGCGCGTTTAACGCCTGCTGCATAATAAAATCGTCTCTCATTGGGACACTAAATATCGCTAACCACGAGATCCATGTACGCCGTCCAGCGAATGACAAACATACTACACGTTGCTAATAAATTACGCCATGTTTTATGATAGTTTCAGAACGTAAGTTGAACTATCTGCACTCATATTTATACATGAAATTAATTTATAATAAAGAATATATATTTTTTAATATATATATATATATATATATAAATAAAAACAAAATAAAGTTATAAAAAAATGAATTTTAAACCGTCAAAAAGACAAGTATATATTCATTATGTACAAAACGGGTATTCATATATTAAACAATATTTATGCTATCATAACTAGTCTCTAACAAAAAATGTGAAGAAATATTTATATGAATTAATACACATACATATATATGATATATATTATACCATATTTTAGTCAGATAAAGGCTTTCAATCGTTATAAATTATTTCGCATATGTAAAATGCATTTCACGTAATAATCTTCCCCGATACAATAAATGTATGCAAACCAGCTTTATTTCTCGTAATCGGTCGCAATCCTCTTCTGACTAAAGAGTATTAACCGATTTTATTTATTATACTTGACGGATATATGTTCTCTCGACAATGATCGACCATTTAAACAGCGGATATTGACTGCGCATAACATTAACGGCGTAATATCCATTTCGGAATTATTATTCATTTTGACAAAGCTGGCATTTAATGTGCTGCGAAAATACTCCGCATAGAAATGTAAAATCTCAAAAATAATCAATATAAATCTCTTTAGATAAATAATACTTTTGATCAAATTTTGTGATGCTACTTACAAAATTTGCACTCGTCATAACGCGCGCATGAGAGTTAATAACTCTCATGAATTAGCTCCAATTTCAGAATTAATAACTCTAATACACGTTCGAATGAGAGAATTCAATTAGTTTTTATTCTTACGAATACGGGTATTAGCAATATTGAAAAATGAATTGAAACAATTTTTGGTTAATTCTGTTTTTCACATCTACAAAGCTTATGAATTATATTACATGATATATACCTAACTTTGTTTCATTCCTTGTACAATTACTTCATATATATGACCAAAAAAACGCAAAGAATTACGATGATAAGATTAAAGTACACCTAAAAAGTTCCTTTGCATTACTCACTATAGACGCCTCAGTTTTATACAGTTAGTAAGAACATCATTATCCTTCCAACTATGGTAACAGAATCAATCTCGAACATTAAGTAATATCGTTATGCGATTAACGTTTGTGATTTCGGTAACAAAAAAAGCATCTTAACGTATATTTTAATTTTTAAAATGAATTTGTGGATCTTTTCATCTTTTAATTTTTTTTGATTTTTGAATTTTTCAAATTTATAATAAAACAATTTTAATTTAACGTAAATATTTTTAATTAAAATATTCGATTGCTTTTAATCAATGGATTTCTGAATATCAAACAAATTTTTTAATTATTTATTTATTATATTTTAATATCTCTTTTGAGATGTTTGAAGATTCTAATTTTTAAATATTAGGGTTAACGATTCTTAGAATTTACAAACATAACCCTTTGGATCTCTTTTTTTAACAATAAGATTTTTATCTTCTTAGTTTCATTAAATCTCTACACCAACATAAAAGCTCGCGATCTTTGTCGAGTCTAGAGAAACATGACGTAATCTATTCTTTAGAATAGCCATCCCAATGCTTCCCTTGAGCTTCCCTTAACGACCTTTCGAAGACCGACGACGACATGAAACTTGCCCGAAGCCGTAATCTTCCTTTATCGAGCGACCATAAATCCGGGCACGAAATGACGATCTCGATTCCGGGATTTTGTTATCCGATGGGAATGCTGGAGATGGAGGACTAATGAAGCAGGTGTTGCCAGGAGGAAATAGCGACGCGAGTAACACGGTAGGAATCCCGGTAACCCAACACTCGTCTACGTCTCTGTTTATCGCAGCTCAACGACTGTGAAACGTTGCCAAGTACAAAGCGTAGAAGGAACTGCATTCGTTACCGTGACGCGTGCTACCGCGTAAGGCTGTGGTTACGGATTACATCACCGTCTTCCGTTTTCTTTGATCCAATGGAGAATTCCGAAATACGTATCGCGAAGATCTATGCAAGAACGAACACATCCGTTTGATAGAAACAAGGAAAATCGAAGACACAGAAAAGATGTTCTCTTCAAAAAAATATCAATATGTTAAGATCGATATGAATCCAGAATAATAACTTATAATAATAATATCTTGATATTTTGTCGATATCGCTATTAACCCTTAACTACACTGGCGGGGTACAAATCACCAATTATGATTTTTGTATTAACCCTTAACTACACTGGCAGGGTACAAACGTACCCTGTACAGGTCGGGTACGTTTGTACCCCGTCAGTGTAGTTAAGGGTTAATACAAAAATCATAATTGATGATTTTAATGAAAATAATAAAATGACAATGAAAAAGTAATGACTCACCTGCAAATATTTTCTATTAGCACAGGAAAAATAATCATAGTGAAATAAAAGCAAGCCACACTAAAATGAATAAGGTAAATGTCGTATATTTCTACTATGTATTTCTAGACTGCACAAAAGAATCAATGTGTAATTATGAGAAATAATATTAAGGTAAAGGATAATATTTTTTCTTATAATCGTATAATCAGTGACAAAAATGTTTTTACGTATGCACTTGTAATTGAAGCTCAAAGCAACGGTATCCATTCAACTGTAATGGTCTCTAGCTGGACATGCGACCTATTTGCAAGAAATTAATCGCCGACGTTAATATTCATGTCGGCGGGTCCCAATGGTATCGTTTATATCGAGACCGTCATGGAATTGGTTTAATGTGAAACGAGGTAGAAAGTATACATAGACGTATATTAGATATGATATTTGCCGTTGCTATTGACTCCGACGTGCGTGTAAACACAAATCGCTGGCATTTCAGCGGGGAGGAGCGGGAATTAGATGCAGCAATTGCATCGACCAATACTGTTTGTGTCAAAACGCCGACATTTCGCATCGATTGCCACAGCTCACGATATTTGCATCTCTCTACTTTCGCTGAGCCATTTGATGGACAAAATAAGGATTTGTTGTCAGTCCAGAAATGCGATGTACGAGCGGAAATAAGAAATGCATGTAATGTGAACATAAGAAGATTTAGCGATTTTAGACTGTGAAACGATATATCATCTATTTAAATCATTGATGGCCACAAAAATCTTTACCATATGCAAATTTTAAAAATACAGTTGATTTATCTTATTATTGAAATATAGTCGGCTGAATATAAGCTATCTAGGAAAAATCGTTTACTTCTTGTTATTTAAGTCGTTTATTTTACATTAATTTGCAGATAAGTATGCCCCAGTTCAAAGATTGTTTATTTATATCTTTAATATTAAAATTATATCTGACAGATATATAGTTTGGAAGTACATATATCTGAAACAATATATATGTAATTCAAGATTTTTAATCTCGAGAGCAGAATACACTTTCTACGGTGCATCGTTTTTACAGTTTCGAAAGAATTAACTCTATTTTATATATATATATATATATATATATATATATATATATATATAATTATATGCAACGAGTAGAACATACATATAGACTTTAGATTATATATCTACAAAAATGGCGAAAAGACATTATTTCCTGTCTCTAAAGCCACAGTAAAATCAACATGCGGATTATGCATATATATTAATAATACAATAAATATATACATATATATTAATAATACAAAAAATATATTATATAGCGAGTAATCTCGTGATATGTAAAATGAAATACCAACGAGCGTTCAATTCTTCTTGGGGCGGTCTCACGTATGTATGTATATTCGTCTGGCAACGACGGAAACCGAGATCGATGGAATCGCAGGAAGTCGGCGTCAGAAATTCAAAGGAGATTTCTCCAAATGTCGGCGGGCACACGCGGTTGCTTGCATACACGCCAATGCACGCGAGGATTCTCATCGATTATGTGCCAGGTTAACGACGACGAGCACGACGACCACGACGACGGTGGTATATGCGGGCGCGTATAAATAATGCATCATCGTGTCGTTCGAGGGAGGCAGCCCACAAATATCCATGAAACGTCGATGGCAGCGATGACCTCGTGGCACTCGTGGATCGGTAGTTATCGTTCAACGCTCGTCGCCTCTAGAAATATTCGTGTAAAAAATATTGTGACGAATCCACCATTTTTGGTTCAACATAAGATATTCTCAGTAACATAAAATTAAGATGGACACTGTTCTCAATTTGCAAGACGTTGAATAATAATATTATTATTAATTATTAATAATATTATTGTTATTAATAATAATAATAATATTATTATTATTATTATTATTATTTATTAATCGATAATCGGAAACACTGAGAATAATGTGGAATGAACTGCAAAGAATAAATTTTTAAAAGGAAAAAATTTTATTTTTGAGAAGAATCTAAAAATTTCTGTGATTCAAATAACTAATGTATTTATTTATCTTCAAAAATGAATTTATGGAGAAAATAATAGTTATCAAAATTTATCTCTAAATTTATTATTTAATCTAGAAATAGCATTTTACACACCTTTGAATTTTTATATTAATGTTGAAACAGAAAAAAATAGAGAAAAAGTGACTTTATATATTTATGATGGAATATAAACAGTGGTTTACAAACATATACACATATTAAACCATTAAACCTTTTATTATTTTGAATGCAGTTGTACATTTATGTATATTTTTATTTATTTATTCACGTTTTAATCAATTAATTAATTAATTTTACTTATTATATATCATTTTAATATATATTTTTTAGTTAAATTAAAAAGAAGCGGTTCTTTTTTATTTTGTTTATTTTCAGCTTGAAATGGGAATGTCGTAAAATATTATTTTTGGTTCAAATTTAGTTGTTTCCACTTTTATTGATATAGTTCATGTTATTGCATATATTGATATATTCCCACAGTGAATAGAGTTTGGTTAACCGACTTTTGATTTTAGTGCGGCTAGCATGCAAATTCATGACTAAAAGTGGACGAATTTTGGCAGAATTTGCACGTACATTAAGTTCACGAACTGGCTCAGAAATAGCGTGAATCGAAACTAATTTACGGAATATTGCGGCGTCTAAAAACAAGGTTACGCCCCGTTATTTAATTTATCGGTGTTTTTGCATAAAACGAAGAAAAACAGTGCATCGTCTGGCCGCAATGTTTAGCCAATTGTTTATGTTGCACGCATACAACATTCGCTTTGTTTGCAAACGCCGTGGTAGCGATGACGCATATTTGGCACGAGCTATCCAATGCGTCTTAAGAATTGCGTTGCACAAGACAAGACATGAAATCGCATTTTAATACACTTAAATGCAGCCGTTAAAAAATCGGATGGCGACAAAATCAAATTTTACCTGATGACAAAATCAAGATTGAATGATGAAACGATTTATGTGTAATTCATGCACGTAAATTATTTCCAATTTCATACAGTTATGTTTCTGTGTTTAAAACATTGTAGTTTTTAATTTAAAAAATATCATTTTACGAAATATTTTGTAAATAATATTCGCGACATAGAAGTTATGCATATATCGAACGGGCTTATTTATTTCCGTATGTATGCGGAATGCGCGAACGGGTTTGGCAAATATTTGATAAAAGTCGGTCTGCGGGTTTTTGGCTTCGGTCGTGAACTCCAAACATGATCCAACAGGCGGTGAGAAACTATTTCGTTACCGGAGCGGAGCGGAACGGAATTTAGGTTTTCCACCAGTTTCGGGAAAAGTTCCGTCAGGTTCGACGACGGTGCAACTTCCTCCAGCAACAAAGCGACTATCCGGCTGCCACGGGCAACAAATAAATACTCCAGAGGATTACTCACGATAATCGACAGTGTTCGTGAGCAATCGAAGTTTGGCGACTGTTGGACCGTAACATTTTCGCGAATAGGAGTGATTAGACACGAGCGCAGTATTCTCCATGCACCTCGTTAGCGCTCGTTATATTTAACTCAATTTTTGGTGACATTTTAGCTACTATTTAAAGAATTTAATTAAGATTATCCTCTTTATCCTCTTTATTAATTAAATAATACATATATTATTTAATTTTATATATACTCTCTAAATCTGAATCAGTGGAAAAGTTACTGATTGCATCAGAGTGACGTCTTGCATCGCTATTGAATCAGTAAAACAGGGCCGAACGCGCTGCGCAATCAGTGAGAACGGCAAAGCTTACTGATTCGTCAGTGGTTATATCGTTATTCACTTATTTATTAGTGACTTCTGAGACACGTTCGTGCGTGCTCAGTGTCTGTTGCGTTAATATTACCAGTGAAGATAATTGTAGAAGAGAACTAATATATCACCTTCGTTATTGGTTATATCACCTTCGTTATTCGTTATTATTCAGCATTCCAAGTTTTACTAATTTGCCAGTTGAATTTCACTGATTTCAGTGGCATACTTTAGACTGATACACAGTGAATAGTATGCATGATCAGTGACTATTCACTGATTCAGATTTAGAGAGAGTATTTATCAGGGTTGGAAAAGTTACTTTCGAAAAGTAACTCGTTACCGTTACTTGTTATCTATTGAAAAAAGTAACTTGTTATTGTTACCGTTATCGTTATTCAAACAGTAATGGGTCGTTACAATTTTCGTTACTTTTTCACCAAATTTTGATGTCCATTTTTTAGAGTGACACCCGATTGCCTACGTCGCTAATTGATCAAATCAACACAAAACCTATGAGTGATTGTAATTGCAATATGGTCAAACGTAACGCTCCTCTTTTTTAAAACTCGCTTGTGTCTATTCCATATACATATATGTATCATACGTGTGCAAAGTTACGATAAAAGTAACGATTATATTCGTTACCGTTACCCAAAAGATGTAACTACGTTACTGTCACCGTTACTAATAAAAAAATATAACGTCGTTACCAATTTGTTACCAAAAAAAATAATTGTAACGGTAATCACATTACAAGTAACGCGTTACTTCCTAACCCTGATTTTTACCATTTCCATTCTTAAAACTACGCTTTCAAGTAGATGATATATATCACATCCTACAAATAGCATTTAGATTTGTTTTCATAAACCATTTGCATATGCTTTTAAAATATATTTTATTAGCTATTTCAATTTTCGGATAGTAGATCTATGTTATCTATAAATCGATCACTATCGGACTTGCTCGTGCGATGCGCTAATGGCCTGCTCGCAAACGTTACAACATGTATTGGCTTCATTTTGCGCATGAATTATCTCGTGTTAGACCCACGATCGTGTTAGCAGTGATCAGATCGCGCGGTCGGACGATCGTACCGGATAATCAAAGTTGTCGCGTCAAGGACTTTGATGGATTACGCGAGGCCCGTCGAATCACGCAATCGGTGGCGGACTACAACCGATCGGACGTGACTACGGTCGTCCGACGTGCATCACGTCGACGCATCCTCCGCGAATGGACGAATCATCGGCGCGTGCTCCCGGCGCGGTACCTCGAGCGCTCTTTCGGCGATCCCGATCACGAACTCGTCATTTTCGTCGTTGGGCGAGATCTCGCGTTTCCGTGCCTGGCTGACTCACGATTTCCATCGCGTACGCATACGTGCGAAACGCACGCGCTGCTGCGTCGCACTCTAGTGACTATTGTTTCACGCACGCGAGCCGCGACGCTGCGTTTGTCCGCCTCGTTGCGATGCATTGCAACGGAATACCATAAATTTGCGGTTGGCTTTACCGAGGCCAAACTGTCATCGTTGTTTTAGAGAATGGATCGAAGGTCATGCAAGATTTCGCTCCTTCTCGATTAAATTTTCAGATATTCCAATACCTTTGAAAAAATTCGCTTAAGGCTACTGTCAATCTCTGTTTCATAATCCTGAATAACTCATGTGATACTCGGATGACGTTTTATTAACTTAGATAATTTTATAAAAAGATAATACTTTTCTTCGCCAGTGAATAAGTAAAAAACGACAGATGTAATAATTCAATTCGACCTGACTGGCCAGATATATATTTAATAGTGCACTACCGAATTATTGTATCAACGCACTTGAGAAGGACCGAAACCTACGGTCGAAACGTAGTGCACTATTAAATATATATCTGGCCAGTCAGGTCGAATTGAATTATTACATCTGTCGTTTTTTAGATAATTTTATTTAGCTTTTATTATATATTATATTAATATTATCGTAAATATATATAATATTAACGTAAATTAATATAATATTAATATTAACAAATTAATATTATACGTATATAAACTCTTGTGGTCGGCAGAAAATAACTAGAAATCTTTTTGATGTATTTACTTATACTTTTGTGTGATTTTTACTTTAAAAACTGAAACAAAAAATCGAATAAGCGCGCAATTACGGAGTTAGATTAACGTATCTAATTAAGTGTCCTCTCCACAATTGTTATATCCTGTGTAACTGTGAGATCATTTTACCAAAGATAGTCACACGTACGTCACACTGCGATCAGCTGGCTGGGCCTTTATCCATTTCGCTTGCCATTTGCGAAGATCGCGTGCTGCCTCGGAAACGAACGAAACGGTGCATGAATTGTGACAAAGGGAGAGAGAAAGAGAGCGAGAGTGAGATAGATTGGGTTCGTTGAATCACTATGAACAGATACCCGAATGAAACATACAAAGCGGATATCCGGTGCGTTCCAAGGAAATTCCGAGTTATCAAGCGAGGATCGACTGCAGTGTTACCGTGTAGCTACTGAGTGCTATCGAAGTGGTATCAAATCGAATGCAAATCTAATATCGAAACCTAGTGATCAGTGACCTTAGTCCTGTATAAAACAGACAGAAGCGGAACGGTATCGAACTGATATCAGACAGATACAAAGCTACTGTCAAAACGTTTAAGTGATCAATATCACTGCAATATTCACTAGACAAATCTGTACCGAAGCGATGCTTCGGTACCAAATCAAGATTCTGAACAAATAAGAAAACAGAGATCAAGCAAATTTAATGCTACTGTCAAATTGCTGTCAATCAAGCGTCAGGTTAATTAACAAAACAATATTCACGATAAGGAGGAAAGTCTCGCCGAATGGACACCAAACGGGTATGGGACAAGTACTAAACAAATATAAACCGAGCATTAAACGAGAATATCAATTAGGAACCGATAATGAGGAATTATTGAACATCGTCCGTAAACACGCGTAAGCTAACTCGGCGGACAGTAGTCCGACAGGTCTGACAAAGATATACGCGATAAGAGCAAGAGAGAAAGGAAGGAATACACGCACACTCTCGAAGCCGCTGCCAGACGCGTGGGAGGCAGAAGGGGACCGGCGACAGCGCGCGAGCAACCGTAGTCACATACACACGGGTACGCAGGAGGAGGTGGCTGTGAGCTAGAATGAAAACACCACGAGGAGCTCCGAGGGAGTGTTCGCGGCGGCGAATAGGTAGGAGTCACGAGTGCACGCCGCGCGCGGCGAGGTGACGAGCGGGCGGCGGATGGCAGCGCGAGGCCGAGCCTCGGAGAGTCGGCAGCGCCGGTTCTCTCACTTGTTGAGTGCTCCGAGTCGGCGGCGAGTCGACGACGACGACGACGACGAGCAGAGTCCACGGATCGCCGGCGGAGACGACGTGGTCGCTCGGTGTAACGTTTGCCGTGCCGTTTCCTCGCGGCAGGTCCCGCGGAGCACCCTGTCGCGCGTCGCGGCGAACGCGCGCAAAGGTCGCCGAGGTCGCGGGAATCGTCACCGAGGGGTTGAACACACGCGGCGAGTCGATACGCAGGGTGGTGTGCGGTGGTGGGGACCGTATACACGCGGTGCAGCCACGTGTGACCGACGCGCGCACCACAGTGCGACGATTCTACGATAGGCGGTCGGCGAGACAACGCGCGGCGCGGCGCGGCGCGTGTGTACGAGCGGCGGTATGCACCGCAGTATTACGTTATTAATAATAAAGGAGTACGAGAGAGCGCGGAAGGAGCCTTCCGGGAAAGGCGGCGCAGCTATTTTCGAGTGCCAGCGAGAGAATTTCCGCCGGCGCGCCGACCGCGCGCAACTGTCGGCGAGCGTGTGCCCATCGTGATACGAAAGACCACGAGTCATATCATAGTGATGAGTTATAGCTGTACGACGTGAAGACGACACGGTAAAGTCTTCATTGACTATCGATCGAAGTCTACACCTTATTATTCTTTTTGACTCTTCCACACCTGCAACTTTGCTGTTATTGTGTTGTCACGTATTGAAATTGCACGTAGCGTCTTCTGCGATAGCAAAGCCACCTGTTCCATCAAGAGTCATCGTAGTGCTAGTTAAAGTGAATAAATGTGAATCTCTGATTTCGAATCACAAGTGCTGATAGGAATCACTGGGCAGGCCACTGCATCATCTATAGCGTCTACCATTGTTATGCCTGGTTATTGTTATCTCGATTGTCGCGTATATCGGGATTGCATAACTGCCGGATGATAGTCGGTTAGGTTAGTTACATAATGATTCAGTAGTGATCGGTAGCTCAGAAGGAGTAATTACCGAAGACGGATACGAGAAGGAACGAGCACGTGTTGCGTAGGACATTTCGGTTTCGTATTTATATTCTTCGGTTCGATCCGGAAACCGCTGGAGTTTCGATACCGACAAATGCAGCGTGTTCTTGCATTCTTTTGTGTCGTGAAAACAAGTTGAATTTTGTTACTGGTCGAATTGACCGCGATTATCGTATAAAAAAGATTCAGGGGGAAGGAAAACTCAGTGACTGTGATATGACGGTAGTCTGATAGTACATCCAGAGAGTGAAGCGGAGAACGTCGGCGAAGTGGAGACTTCGAAGAGGACGGACGAAGACGCCGGAAGTGATACACGATGGCGATGAAAAGCCAGAAACACCGGCATGGCACCGGTACCAGCATCGGCTCCCCCAAAACTCATTATCCTGCTATCAGCCAGGCTTATTGGGCGCCACAGCCGCAAACCGCACCTTACTCCGTTCCAGGTACTGACTTATCAATCCCAGATAACACGTAGATCTGCGCGTATGATTGTTCTTTGGGATTAGTCGCGAGAGTAACTACGGGAGCCGCTTATTTGTCATCTGCATGAGGTCAAAGGCCTGTACCTGATATCTTGCACATTTATTTAACACCAAATATATCGGATTTTCGACCTGTAATAATGCCATTTGTACATTCATATTCGGTAAATAAGTTTCAGCTTGTATTTGGCTACAGATATAGAACTTCAAATTCAATTAATTATGACTTCTATTTACGTTGCATATAATACAATGTATCGAACTTTAGAAAGAGGGAAATGCTTTCAGCATAATGAACAAGCAAAAAAAATATATAATATTAATGAACTTAAAAATAGTTATATAATTTGATTATAATTAAAATGATATACTTGGTTTGAAATGGAAATTAAGATGGAAGTTTTTAATATGATTAGACATACAGATGCGCGCTATGCGCGCGCTATTTCTTTCTATTTATTTTTAAATTACCATCCTTCTACGGTTTCGAAATAACCCAAGCGTTCGTAAAAATGATTTAATATATTTGCTATTCTGTCTACTTCGTGCTATGAGCTGTCGTGTGACATGAATAAAATTACTTACATCTTCAATACTTGACTGATAACAATATATTCCGAAGAAAATATTAAGGAAATTATTTTTATACAACTCGTAATTTTTTTATCCACGATGACAACTATACGTACGTATGTGATAGATATGTAAACTGTAAAATTATGCAATTTTCGCGATGACAACTGCTCACGAAGTAAGTGCAATCAGAAAACCAATCAGCATCACGAAAAAGCGGTAACAATAAAACTTACACGGCTTTTTTAAGAATGGAGATTTACATTATTTTGAAAGAAAACACATATTTATCATTATGTTAGATGTTACATAATTAATTATCAAGTAATTATTATTAACACAATTAGAACTAATTAATTGTAAAATAATAATAAAAATGAGTCATGTAGAAATGAACATGATTTAACCTCGTAGACAACAATTCGTTTTGTGATTAAATAAAAATAGATGTGTCAGTTTCTGTAAAATTAGTTCACAGAACAGAGGAAACATCAAATGTATTCTAAAATTAGAATACATCTATAAAACTAGGTAAAGTGTTTATTTTTGTTCTTTTGGGAAGATTGATGTTAGAATGAAAATAAATAATCTCATAGTCATTATTAAATATATTTATAAACAAATTTAACAATACGGAGATTATTATACAGGGTGTTTTCGAATAAATGATAATAAACACCAGGGTTGAGTAGATGAGTACAAATGGACCATAATTCAAGAAAGAAC
>NJRQ01000598.1:60621-77019 GCA_003063805.1 Aphaenogaster ashmeadi
AATGATACTTTTATATTTGACACTGCGTATCGACCATACGGATTGTGGTCCTCTACACTCTCTGATAAGTATTTATATTTTCACGCAAACAAAATCAGAATGCGTAAAATTAAGCTCAAATCAGCTGTGCATCATTCGCGCCTCTTCTTCGTTTCGTCTCTGTTTGCTGTCTCATAATTGCGCCCACAGACACGTAGCAACTAATAACTAGAAATTACACGAGAGCCTGGATGTTCATTTGATCGACCCAATAACGAATACCCGGCATTTCGACTCGGCCGCCAACGTTTCGCGATCACGGTCGCGTAAACGCGGTACAACCCGTTCGTTCGTAACGCAGTACGCGCAAATTGCAGGTGAGTGCAATAGCTAGTAGCTACCGTCAGACCCAGTTTTACCATTACCTGACCAAATCGCAATAGCGTTGCGATTGAAAACGGGTGAAGGCCAAATTAACGTCGGGATGTTAATTACGCTCGCATGATTGTGGCGAGAAAAGGATCCTCGAGCGTGTCAGCATCAGTATCGCGCGCGCGCAATCGTTCACGCGTCGACTTCGTTACGCAAGTAATCCTTCTGCCGCGTAACGCCGGCCGATGGAAGAAATTGCAATCTTAGCTGGCGCGATGACGCCAACCTTGAAATGGACGTCATTACGCGTTGCTTTTCCCTGCGTCCTCCTTGCTTAGGCTGGTGTGAAATTCCGGGATACGCGGCGTATTATCGCGCACCGTTTATTCAGGACTGCATTCGAGAGGTTGCATCGCTCTACAGACCGGCACTCTACGTTGCGCCGACGTAAATTAACGCTAATCTCTGGTTAATTAATTTCCCTTCTCAGCCTGTGTCATAAGCAGAACTACGATGTGAAAAGAGGCTCAATCATCAATCAAACTCGGCCCACGATTTCATACTTATGGCGCGATGTTCTTGAGCACACTTTAAAACGATTGAATTCGTCACTTTATATATGCTAAATCTTTAAAGAAATCTTTCTATACTCTTTTCTGAGAATCGTCCTTCATTATTTCTCCTGAATAGCAAGAATTATGGCCATGGCACACAAAAAAATGTACGCAGTAAGATTTAAACTTAAGCGAATTGACCAATCACAATCGAGACTTAACCCTCAAACACCGCACTTCGGCGCCACCTTCAAACACACCACATGGGTGAGCCTAACCCAACGACTTGTTTTGCTCATAACTCGGGATCTAATACATCAATTTAAGTTTCTTTTTTTTTTAATCGATACCCCAGAAGGTAAGGAAAAAGAATATATAGGTAAGAATTCCCGAAATTTATAGCGACTTGAGATATTTTGACAAAAACAAAAACAAAATTTTGGAAATTGTGAAAAAAAATTCGAGTTGGGTTACCGTAACCCAACAGATGAGTTTGTGGGTTAAGAACGCCATCTTAAAACTCAAAACTTACGATTGGTCGATTCGCTTAAGTTTAAGTTTTGCTGCGTACGTTGTTTTGTGTGCCATGGCCCTTACACTCGATTAAAGTTAAATTTTCGAATATCTCACAGAAGATATTATTCCGGAAATCAATATAGGCAATTTCTCGAATGGCTATCGAGAAGGATTTCACTGTAGATCGTTATTCCGGAACGCATTGCAGTTAGTTTACGCGTTGCGGGATTATGCGTTCCGAAAATAGCCGAGCGCGGTAATCATGAATCGTTGTTTCGCGGAAGGCAATCATTCCGTTCTATCTGCCCGAGCTGGTGTAACGCGCGTTCACCATCGTTCTTTTTTACATTCGATGATTCCAGAATTCGCAGCGGATTGCATTCGACTATACGGTACACACGAGGCGCACGAGACTGACGGCATATCCTTGAACATTCGTTCGTAATAATACTGTTTTCAACCTGCGCAAAACAACGCCCTGCAGGCACTTGCGTAACGCCACGCCCGGAACATAGACGTGATCTCGACAAACGACAATTCGTCGAACAGTTATAAGGATACCGCGTCTGAATACCGATGACTTTTTCCAGAAATACTACGTTTAATATTTTTAACTATTTTTTTAATACTATAATTATATGAAGTTCTAAAACGTCGCGTATTTCATTTTTTGATACAATTTATCAATATCTACAATTTACCAATTATCTACATATAGATCGCATATATAAATTAAATTTGTGAAATTCTACGAATATTTCGATAATAATTATAATGTAAAAATTTTTATGTGCTACTTGAAGTACTACGTAAAAATATATGAAATACTGCTCATGAGAATTCTTTCTTTGTCGTAAAGCGCTCTTTCTTCTTGGCGGAGCAACAAAAATGTAGGTCAAAAATATTTAAGAATCGGACAACTCAAAGGCCAACGAAATATATTGAAGAAACTTGCGACATTTTTCCATACCTATCTGCGCAATGCATCGCGGGAATCACGTTTGAAGTCACGACGAAACCGTATCCTTCAAAGGTACGTCGTGTTTTAATGATCGCAGTGAACGAAGCAAAGTATGGCCGCGGTATGTAAACGATATTCCAAAGTAATTTTAGTCGTCGCGAGTAAAATTGGTAGCCGTACCGGTCTCGATATTAAAAATATTATCATACGGAAAGGACTTTGTATCCCCCTGAAATATTTAAGATACTCGCATTTCATAAGTGAACATGTTCGTCACTCTATTTGATATAAATGACATTGATTTTAAATCAAAGTAAATTATATTCGACAACAACTACACGGAAAAAACAATAAGGTTGCCACAACCACAATAATAGTAACATTTGGTACAGCCACGTTTTGTGGTTGTGACAACCACATTGATGTGAAGGCAACTATATGCATTTGGTACAGCAAACATAGTGAATGTTGAGACAAACATATATAGATGCACTACACAAAACCTGTCTCTTATACACATCTAGATGTGTATAAGAGACAGCAGGACGTGGCTGTACCAAATGTTACTATTATTGTGATTGTGGCAACCTTACTGTTTTTTCCGTGTAGGCTTAGTAATAAGGAGGTGAATAAAATAAAAAGATGGATGTATGAGAAGGAAAGGGAGGAAAGAAATAACAATATTCGACAACAACTGGCCAAATTGATTAATTAGAAATATTCTTACTACGTTAGCGACCACAGGTTTTGGTTCATTTAACGAGCAGAATTTTAATAATTTTTTTGATGCTAATAAGCATCTATAAGATCTTCCCTTCCCCGAAAACTGTAAAGAAATTATTGCGAAAAATATTACCTCAGCCAGGATTTGAACCTGGACCTCTCTACACTCCGGGCGAGCGTCGTACCAGTACGACCACCGAGGCATGTGATTTTAAATGACATTGATTTTAAATGAAATATATTCAAAGAAACAACCGGAAGACAATGATAAAGATGGAAATTTACTTTGATCAAATTAATTTTGATCTAATCTATCGTTTAATTTAGCAGATCAAAGATCAAAGTGATAATAAATGAATCATATCAACAATAAAAAGTATCTTCAGTAATTACTTTGAAAATTTTGAAGAAATTACTCTTTATTTTTCCATATAAAAATGAAGAAACGTAATAATTTCAAAATTTTGAAGAAATTACTTTTTATTTTTCCTTATAAAAATGAAAAAACGTAATAATTTCATGCGAAAGCTTTCCCTTACAGAAGCCTTATATATTTAAACTTTTCAAATCTGACCCCGTATATACGAGTCTGTATTCAGATCTGCGAAAGTAAATAATGAAAATATTGAGATAATTCTCTGGTCGACGGAGTATCGGCGGATGAGTCAACGATAGCAACGGCACGAGTCTCGGATAAAAGAAGCGGCGTGCACAAAAGGAACCTCAGATCATATCTAAAGAGAGAACGGTTTTTCTCGGAGATGAAACCGGGGATTTCACTTGAGGAAATACGGACGATACTGACGAGTCGTTTCAGCCGAATCGAGTCGGCCCGACGAGCTTCTCTCTTGTCTTGCACGACGAGGCAGACGGTTTCGCAGAAACCAGCGGCCATCCGGTTGCGCAAGAAGGGGATTGCGATTACTCTTCGGTTAGGCTCTCGGCTCGTTGCCGTATGCTCCGCACGATGGTACCGTACAATGGAACAGCCGCATGCCATCGTGCACAGTTGTGCACATAGCTATGTACGGAACGGCTACCTGTAGCAACTCATTTACCGGCTCAACAGTGGCTCGATATTTAGCCTCAGATGCACTGAGCACATGATTTTCCAAATTAAAGCACACAAATAGTTATAAAGGAAAAGAAAATAAAAATATCATTTGGAAATCTATTCTTTGACAAACTTACTCTTTAATTTGATCAGACTTATTATAAATTTAACAAACAGATATTCGATAAAACAAGTTTTACTCAACTTTATTTATTTAATTTACAATTGAAAATTGTTCCAGTAGAGTTAATTATCTACATTTCGACAAATTAATTCTAACTGTCACGATTACTAACATGTATCTATAGTATTTGATTGTTCATATACGAATGTATTATTTTATGACGTGTGTATATTTTTAAATTATTTATTTTGTAAAATATATAAAAGTATTTGAGCATGAGGAATTTTAAATTATCGCTTAGAAGTCTCAACAGACATAAATGCGCCACGCAGTGTGTCGCCACGCCGTTATCTTCTGACTGCAATATAGGCGCGTACCTCCTCGTCCGTCGTGTCGTTGCGAAAGCAACTTTACGCGACTTATTTTCAACGTGCTCATTTGCGCCGCATGTGTTCGCCCGCCCGCGAAGAATATTAGTTTCCACGTCGAGTGGAAGTGCACTGTGAATTCATACCTACCTATGTTGCTGCGATGCATTACATTCCAACTTTATGTAAGAATTTATGCTATGGCTATGTAATGTAACAGCGCCAAATTTCTATGTGTAACCGCATAACTACAATTAATTAATTGCTACCATAGATAACTTGTCCCTCACATTATTATGATATCATGTTAAACGGCTTATAAAATATATTTCTGTAATCTTACAAATTAGAAATTTGGTAAATTTACATGTATTTTTACGTCGAAGTAATTTGTTATATATTGACTTCATAGTTTCCGAATTTCCAAAAAATGCAGATTATACAAGTACTTTATTGAACATAATATCGTTTTGAATAACTACATTGTAATTAAACATGTCATGTAATTGTAAATTCATATCAATGATATTAATGGATAAAACCATGTTTACGAAAACAGATATGATTTATTACAAATTGTAAGTCAATGATGTGATATGTGCGTCGATCAAAGTTGCAGTGAGCATAGGGGATTGCATAACATTCGGACTCTGTATTTGAATTCTTTCTTTTTTGCCAGGCACTGAACCTTGGATATCTTGTATATTCATTAATGATAATTTATAACAAAATGTTAAAGATCATAGAACCATGCAAATTCATTCAGATGATTATGTTAATTTGATTTTAATTAAGCTCGGATTGTATAATTATAGCATTCTATAATTCTAGCATTATTTGCGTTTTATGATAAACGTTAATAAATGTAATTATACGAGTATACAGTAAAAGTATATTTTCGTTGTCTATTTTATGTGCAACGGAAAAACATTTTATTTCTGCTACATGTTATCAATATGCTATTTCTTCCAAAAGCCGAAAAGAAATAGAGAAACAACATAGGAAATGCTTTCGACACGTTCGCGATTCTTGATGATGGCGTATCTTGCGTGCAACTTGGCAACACGTCGATGCGCCTATTGCAGCAACTGGAGAACGATTACGGTTAAACGTGTCGAGTAATTACACGATTATCGGTACTACCGATAATTACCGGGCAATCGAGGCGGTCGAGTTCTTGTTCGCGGCTTGCAATTTCGTGACGTGAGCAAAGTGCGGAATGGAGAACGAAGATCTTGAAGGTCGGGAGTGACCACGAAACTACTGATGTTGTTCCCGCGACAATTTCGTTCTGCGAAGAACGTACTCGCTGACCCGCGTTTTACATATTCATACGGGTTTTGCATAGCAACATGCATATGATAAGTAAGCGGTAGTCGGGGATTAGTGTCCGCGGTATGTCTGTATGATCCTACAGACGTAATAACAACTGAAAGAACTTTTGCTAAAACAATCATTGCACTTGTAATAAAAACATGAGATGTTAGTTTTTTTTTTAAAGTAAAGTGAAAAACGTTGTCTCATCTCATTAAAGTAAATCTTTAATGTTTTACGACAATTGCAGATTTCAGTTATTGTTCGTAATGTGTCTTTTTCGATCATATCATATCAATAATTTTTCGTCTCTTTTTAACGGAAAACTAGTTTTTACAAGCAAACATTTTATTTATCATTATATGTATACGGTATTTACTACTTCATTTTTTAAGAACTTAATACATTTGAGCATTGTAGTTAAGTAACTAGTTAAATTTGTATAATTTTAATTTATATTTGTTAAATACTTTCGTGTCGAAAGTGAATTATATTGGCAAGAATTCAAATAAAATTCAAAGTCTCTAAGATAAATGACATACATTTTTTCTAAAACTTGTCACGTATGATTGGATTAATCGTCAATGTATGATTAGATTTTCGTAACCATAAATAATCGATGCTGATATTTTGCATAGAGATCAGAAAATGACGTAAATATTAATCATTATGCAAATCTCTGCTAGGATGTCGAGGTTGTAATACCATTCTCTTTAGAAACTCGTGTGATTATTCTTTCATACAATGCCAACTGTAGATAGGAAAGATCCGATCAAACTTATTGTCATTATAAATATAAGTTTGTTTCAGTGATAATACTAAACTTGTATTATTATTCGTATTGAATAAATGATATTTATATCGGAAAAATTAAATTTACGAGTTCGGAAATCAAATTTATGTAAATCAAGTTTGTAACGAGAAAATGAAGTTTATAACGAGAAAATTACGTTCATAGCATAATATTTGCACCAAAAGCGAGAATTTCTATAATTCTGTCACGGATTCGATTTACAAAATACGTTTATACATCTATTATTTTCAAAAGAATCTCGTGTAACCTCTATCCGATACGATAAATAGAAACAAATTGTACATTGATTTTAGAAATTTAGATACAATTTTCAGTTTGACAAACTATAAAGAAAGACATCGGTAAAAAAAAGTAGGCCACAAAAAATGATTTCAGTATTCAAGAAATCGTCTTTGTTGAAGCCCTTGAAAGTAGGCGATTTCGTATGCGAAGCACGTTTCGGGGTTTCGTCAGATAAAAAGAAACTGGCAAATATACATGCGTTGACGATTTTATGAATAGAAGTATATTCTTGGTAAAGTAAAATGCTAGTTACGCAATATTATCAAGTATAATACATAAAGCTTGAAATCAAGATTTATAATACTTGAAATTTATGATAATATATGATTATTTGATGATACTTTATAATAATTTAAACAAATAATCATATCATAATAAATTAAGCAAGTTAAAGAGATTTAGAGAGCATTCAAGATAATATAATATATACAACATAATCTAAAATATTGTCTAAAATTTGTAATTAAAAAAGATTTTGATTTATTTTAAATTATTATAATTTTAAATAATAGTAATAACATTTAAAATTATAATAATATCGACTGTTTCTATAAAAAATATAATAGGTATATATGTATAAAGAAACTTTTTCTTCCTTAATAAAAAAAGAAGCAAATATCTTTAAGAAAGAAGATAACTACGAAGAAGCGGTAAGCAGAACGAATTGTACCTCGAAAAGAGGGAGTCTTTTTCAGTGAAAGGATGTGCAAGAGGACAAGGATAGCATAATGGCTTTGACTGCAGGAACCAACCGGAAGCAACACGAGACACCGGATCCCATACAAATGCCCAATTAATGTACCCGCTTATGGGTCTTCGTAGTCTGCTGGGGATAAACGCGGTACTGGTAAACTTCATCTACTATTCCGACGTATATGAGACATCATTCGTATCCTTCGTATACGTCCTTAACGATGGTGATACTTGGCGCTCGCAGTCGCGATCCACGATTTATGGCGTCATTTGTTCTCACCGGCGGTTGTGCGATCGCGAGGAAGATATTTGGTGGTCACGAGGGTGACAAGGGTTTCCACGAAATGTATGTAGTCTCCGGTAGAAGATTCAAAATGGGAATGTAGCTCTTTCAAAGCTTCGCGAGAGAAATGTTCATTCTGACAAAATTAGTTTTGCTTGCTTATTTATAAAAATTTTTTGAAAAAACTTTTAAGTCTCCTCTATTCATATAGGTTCTTATTTAGAATCGAATATATTTAATCATCTTGTTATCATATTAGATGTGATTTTTGTAGAGAATGATTCGTTTATTTCAAAATTAAATTTTTGAAATATATATACCATATCATCGAATCGAATATATCGTAATCGAAATTTGTTCTGTAAGAAACTTTATATCTCTTTTAAAGTAGAAGGAATCAAGATTAAATGTACTCATGTCATAGTAAATGTGTTGTGGAATGGAATATGAACTTCAATGTGATACTGCAAATTACGTTATGCGCGATTGAAATGAAAAATAATACTCTGGTTTCTCAGCAAATAATTTTAACAGGAATGAGGACAGTTATGCAGACTTATGCAGACGCCACTATGCATATGCTAAGACAGTTTCGTTCGCAGGTGTCTTCTCTAACTAGCTCGTTTATCACTGTCTACATATTAATCACTGTGACAGGATTGATTTGTATTTTCATTGGACCGCAAGTCCGCATCACTGCATTATGACTACTGTCCGTAAATGTCAGTCCATAAAACAGAACAATAATCGTCCTCTTTGTAATCTTCTTGTGCATCGTAAAGCGTAATTTACCGCCTTACTATTGCAACCGTCAAAGCGCTTGCTAATCGGAATTCCAAGCTGTCTATAAATCGCTACCTATCTCTGACGTCATTTCCTGGGAACTTCGTCGTCGACATATTAATGATCGTATAATTGTGAGGTGGATACACCTGTCAGTACATCGGTTGCCAGATTGGTTTTGAAATGTATGAATTTCTTTCAATTCCCGATTTAATCATTTATTTTTAGACATCTAATCATAATTTATCACACACAATATTCTAATCTATAGATTCTTACTTTTTTTTATTCTATTCAAAAATTTTAAATCCAGTGTTTCTTATAAAATTCTTTCTCTACAAATATTTATCTTCATAGCTAAAGATTCACAGATACCGTTTCATAGATAGCTAATTCCGTAGATCATTCTATGGATAGAATGCACTGCATGCACCTGGCATATGCGTGGCAATTGAATTAACACAGTCAATTCTCGTTTTTTAAAAGAAACGCGTGGCCTAAAAGCCGCAGCGCTAAGAGGGCGAGAATATTCCTGGCGTGCTACATAGTGAATACGAAACCAGTAATGAGACAAATCTAATCCTCCTTAGTATCCGTCGGGTGGCAAGAGGCCAGTTTTAATGATTATTAATAATCAGTATTCATAGAGCGGCAAACGATTACGCTACTCAAGAAAAATGTTTTTAATTAAAACTCACGTTTTGCAAACTTTTCCTTCCTCCGAATAGCTTTAGGTATAGCCGTAAAAAGTCACCAGAGGTAATCTCGAGATACGTTTCGCAGATATTCAAGCAAGCTTTAAAGTGAATGTTTCGAATTTAAATCGAGTGCCCAAGATAACGAAAATTTCTTAAACATATTCTGATTCCATTTTTAGTGCTTTTAAATTCATTTCGCGCGTTTCTAATAATAATTGAGAAACTGAAAATTTATCCGCCGGTTTTCGATTTGAATTTCAATCTCGAAATTTATGTGACTATTGTAAGTATTTGGTATATACTCCAGCAATATGTTATTTATATTATATATCAGATAATTTTATATATGCCTCGTATGCGCATCAGATACGATTAAATCACATTTAACAATGCAATTCTCTTTCAAAATTAAAAATAATTCTTCTTGAAGAGTTAAGGATTTCTTGACGACTTCGTTTTGCAACATTCTTGATTTTGAAGTTTCATTTGAATGTAATAACTCAAGATGTCCGACAAATGAAGCGTCGGCCTTAGAAGACGAGCTCTGGCGGAAATCAAAGAGCATGCTGTGCTTCCGGCGATGCGTATCGTGCAGCGACTCGTTCTCCTGCCGCATCTCGGAAAGGCACATCGCGAAACGCCTCTCAGCGAAATTCCGGTACTCCCTCGCTTGTTCGCATTTGCATGCACGATCCTAATCTCGCATTGGTCTTTTTTTTCCGGCCTGTAAGAGCGTCGGTTCATTCGCAACGTCTCGCGCTTCGGCGCATCGTGCCGCGAAAAAGGCGAAATCGAGTAAAGAACGGCGGTGTGGAAGGCTGTTAGTTGCATATCGGAGCACGAGGATCGATTTGAAATGCCTGGCTCGGAAATTCGTTGGAAAACTTATCACGTTCGCAGGCTGCGATTTAATTGCACAAGTTGTGAATGGGCCCGTGAGATGCATAGAAGGAGATCGAATCGAACAGCAGCGACCGCATTGGCCACCGGTTGGCCACAAGCATTTCGTTTGTGGAAGTCAGACACCTGTTTGTATCGAATAAACGCTTCCTCGCGGATGTGAGGAAGGTGTAAATTATCATTAACCCTGACTAATCTCACGGAATGTAAATGAATTACTTTTCACCGCATAAGAGTAACGTTATTTTCTCTGATGCACATTGATGACGAAAATTATTTCATGATCTGCATGATATTCTTATCACATATGAATATATTGTATAAGTCACATACTTATCTTATTCAATACTTATAAAATTATTCTGTATGAACAGTAAAGATACAAAAATTTACTCATTATTTTAGATTTAGTTATGTGAAAGTTTTAGATAAGGCGGATTTAGAACTGAAGATTAAATAGTGCGTTAGTTGATCTCTTACATGAAAACATCTTATCTGTTCAAGCTACATGTTGTATCTTTCGGAATTTTACTCAATAATCAAACAATTGTGTGAGCTATTGCTTCGTACCATGAAAAGCTATATAGCACTTGTAATTGTAATAATGGCACAATGACTCTTATATTGTTCGTTTGTGATGTACAATAGATCTTATAAAGCTCGATCGATAGAATATGCGCAATACTTTGATGCACGTATTCTGCGACGACGTGCCGCAGACATCCTAACGGAATATTCGGTACGATGCAAACATTCCGGCAAGCGCGATCTGCATCTCATATCCGACTGCATGATCCGACGTTGCGTCGTATCTAGTTTGCACGTGAATTACATTACAAATGCAGTTACAGAGACCAGTGCCTCTGTATCGCGCTCTTATTTTATTTCCATGTTAATAGCCTCACGTCCAAATGTGATTACAATAAGCTCGACATTATCCCGATGGCACAGTAGGAGAAGCATTATCCAGAATTAACAATATATATGCGTATATATTAATATATATATATATATATTGTTTTATGCGGAATATATATTGAGAGAGAGAGAGAGAGAGAGAGAGAGAGAGAGAGAGAGAGCCCAATGAAATTAGCACCCTATTTTCGAAATTTGGATATAATTGATAGAGTTCTAGTTCTTTCTTCAAGAATTCTAAAATTGCTGATACATTTGAAAAAGAATTCTGACGCGATTAATTATAAAAAATAAAAATCTAAAGATATGAAGTGTTTATTTCACGTTTTTATTATATGAAAATTGACTATAACTTATTAACATTTAGAAATAAATTATTAATGACTGGAATTAATTGATTCCAAATCATCTCTCTCAACTTTAGCAAGACGGTTGACTTTGTAAATGCTCTATTTCTTACTCTTCCGTTTCTCGTTTTTTCTCATTTCTCTTTTACCAGCTATCCAAACTCTCCCTTCTACAATCAATTCGATCAATAATTAGTGTAATTTCCTCTTTCCTGTCAATCACACGTATTATTTTTATATATGAATTAAATTGATGATACCAAGACTGTTCAGGTCTGCCCTCTTTAATTCCTGACCGATCACGACGACTCCACCCTTGATCGATCTCAGAATACTCGATACGCTGACCTTCGCACGCGAATAATATCCACCCCTCTTGGTCTTTCCGCAACGGGCGGAAAATTTCGGTCCGTTTAGAAGGAAAAGGGAAGGGCATAAACCAGCACCTTCGGTATTTAATAAACATTCCGCGAAAGCCGCAGTTTCGCTGGAACGCAGGAGGGATGAAGGAGGGAGGAGAATTTGTCTTCCGCCCCCCAACCGGCTGCCTTTTTACACCGTATTTTCCTCGTGAAGGGAAAGGGCTTAAAATTTTCATTCGATTTCCGCGGGAAATCCGATCCGTCGTTGGCAACCGCGGGTATCCGGTCGCTAGGGGCTGCGAAATTAATTAAATCGTTAACTGCGGACGAGTTTGCCGTGGTCTGGACCGATATATCCAGCGCTCTTCTCATCCTTTCTCCTCTTTCCCGCGGCACGAATCAACCTCTGGGTGAACTCCCTTGATCCTTGGGTCTCAGTGTATTTTTTTTGCTATTTTCTTTTTTCGGACGTTTTGGTCAGGTACAACCCCTTAAATACGACTCGTTAAATGCAAAGGGTTATATCATTGTCACAGGGAATTTTCATCCGGATGGATTGAATTGATGCAGGAGGCAAATTTTCCAAGCAAAGGACTTTGATTTAGAATTTGCAATTGCTCGTATTGCTGTGACAGTATCATTGCTACAAAACAACATCAAAATGATCGGAAATTGTTGGCATATAAAGCTAACGTTATAACTTTTATAAAAGAATCTGTCATAAAAATAAATTATTATTATTGTTATTATTATTGTCTAAATGTAATAACGAATTTCAAAGCAGTATATTTTATATTATCGGTATCTCTTATATTTTGTTATACAACAAGCATTACAAAATGCAGTCATGGCATTATTTATCAGCATTATGGGCCGTAATTATTTGCACATAAAGCATATTGGTGATTTCCGGAAATACGATCATACGCAATCGTACCGTATGAATTTGATATCAACTTCTACGGATACATTGCGCGCACTATAAATCGATGTATGCTCGATTTCAATTCGCGCTAGTATGGCTGCGCATAGCTTGAACATGCAGCATCGTATTCCTTTGATATCACGCGAATTGGATTGCAACATTTGACAGCGAGCCACAATTTTCACATATTAATGTTCGTCATGTTTAGCCCTCTTGTTGGCCGGCGAATTTGCATAGTTCGATATTAATATTAATACATATTATTAGGACACTGAAATATTAATTTAATATGACGCGAGTCGCTGTTGCATATCTAATACTCGTGCATTTATGCAAAAGTGAATGCTCAGAAATGATAATAAACAAACGCAGATTAGTTTAATCTTTGTTTCAAAAAAATATTCATATATATCATAGAGAGAGATCGCACAAAACGAAACGTTGCTATCTCATGGATTTTATAAGTACTCGACAAATGCCGATATTAATACAGTTTTATTATTAGAATACTGAAATAATAATTAATATGACGCGACTTACTGTTGTATATCCAATACCCGTGTAGCATTTATGTAAAAGAATAGTCAAGAATGATACAAATGTAAGCTTTATTTTTGTCGCAAAAAAATATTCATATATGTCATAGGTCACACAAAACGAAACATTGCCATCGCATGGATTTTTTAAGTACTTAATAAATAAAAAATAAAAATTTATTCGCATATATACAGAGCTATTAACTAAAGCGTACAATTACTCATAGTTTCGAGAATCAAACTCTCCAGTAACAAGGTAAATAGAAATTCTTGTCCCTGTATGAGCTGAATTTGTATAAAAATAAAACTTGCATTGTAATACGTCGTAATTTCATACAGAATTTATACAGAATTTTGTTGTTTCGATTTTCTTAACGCGCGCTACGCATTTCGCAGAGATAAGCGCGGTGCATTAACACCGAGAAGATTCACAGGAGAATTGAATACGTGTGACAGGGATGGGAGAAACGAGGATAAACTCGAGAGATATATCCGAGTATTTTGCCTAGCCTATCCCCCACGACGCCGAATTTACATAAGCGGCTTTTCTCTGGGCGAAGCTTTTCTCTCGGTCCTAAACAAATATTGACCAGGTCGCCTCTTCCAGCGGTCGGTACCGTCGTCAAATGGTCCATAGCTAGCCACCGTCCGCATTATCCGTAAACGCTTATTAAACGGTGGGCGAGATGGGAAATCATGATGTCACTCGCGACCTCGACTCGAGATGACGTGAGTCAAAGTTTAAGAACGACATCATATCGTATAAAACATTTGCTTTTTTTCAAATAATTGATGCTGTTACTCGCAGCCGAGAATATTAGACAATATGGCAATTGTTAACCTTTAATCTGCAGAATGTTTATCCTCCATTCATAGAATATATTACGAATGATAATTGATCATGAATGCTATTTATATAAAAGTTTTAATGAGTTCGCTCACAAGTTTAGATAACCGGAACTTGGTATAGAGAACAGCGAAATAATTAGTTTTACATAACGTTTTGGTAAAAAAATTTTTTTATGTTCAATAATTCTAATTCTTTTTTTATGTTATGTAAACTCTAGTACCTTAATGGCATACGTAAAGTGCCGAACACTACTTATGAAATAATCAATAATAATTCCGAGTAGTCATCATAAACTTAAAAGATAAAAAAGAAGAAATAGGGAAAATTATATCATTTAAGTGGTCTCCGATAAAAAATACGATAAAAATACTTTATCAATAATAAAGTTGTACAAAGTTATCCGTTTTTGTTTTACTCAAATAACTATATTCGTTTTCAAATAAAAAAATAGGAAGCATTACTTTTCAGCACGTCCTCGTATATATGTAACCATAGAATATCAATTAAACCGAGTTGCCTATAAGAAGCGCAATAAGAATGAGTAATATACTTAATTTATTGACTACGTAATTCCACATAATACGTTCTTGCTAATGACGATTGGGTATAGCTACGTTAATCATTCGATTGTATGATTAGTCAGCCAGACACGTTTCTCACTGACTAATTGTATGATCATTCGCGAAGATGAATAATCACATATTATCTTTAAGACGATTATCTCTCAGTGCTATTATATTGAATTATTAATATCGCACATGTTACCAACGAAGTACGCATGTTCACTTTTCATATGATAACGCAACACCACACAAACAATTGCCAATGAAAATTATGTTTTATTATTGCAGAGCGCAAGCTGTTTGTTGGCATGCTATCGAAAAAATTCACGGAAAACGACGTTAGAAACATGTTTAGCGCTTACGGAATGATCGAGGAATGCTCGGTGCTGAGGGACAGTACCGGGAAGAGTAAAGCCTGTGCCTTCGTTACCTTCGCTAGTAAGCAGTACGCGATCAATGCCATCAAAGCTCTGCATCATTCCCAGACAATGGAGGTGAGTACAATTATAAAGGATGGAGGAAGCACTTTAAACAATGTTAACAACGTTTTAGATCCAATCTTAAATTCGAAAAATAAATTAAACAAAAATTTAATCGGTATTAACCTTAAAGTGACTGAAGCTATTAATTATTTAAGTAATTAATGTTCTTAATTTTAATGAATAAAAAGTTATTGGATTTCACATAATTAATGTAATTTAATCTGTCAAAGTATCAAAGTTGTTAATCTTGATGTTAGGAATTCCTAAATCGGAAGTTTCGCACGGTAACTAGTATTCAAATTATTAGTAGTTTACTACAACTTTAGCAGCTCTCCTACAACATCTCGATTAATAACGCTGTCTGAAAAATTTAAATTTCTTTTAGACCACAAACTAGACAAGATAATTCTTACATATCTTTTGTCGCTGAAAGCGAATCCGCTAATGAAATTGTTTTATTACGTCACGTTTTTGAGAAAATTGGACTTAAAAGAGTATTTTAAATATTTTTGACGTAATAGGGCAATTTTGCAAACGGATTCGTTTTCTACGCCTAAAAGATATATAAATTACATCTAAAAAATCTATAAAAGTCCTCTATTGTGGCTGCTTTGTGTAAAAAATTATAGCATAGATAAATTAAAAAACAGAAGTTATGTATTATACAAACATTACAAATTATTTTTATTTACACCACCTGCTTCTGTCCATGTCGAATTATTTCAAATTTTGTATTTTTTTACAACAAATAGCGGAAAAATAATGCAATGCAGTGTTTTCTTTGTAGAATCTAATGGTATTAGTTTTTATTCAAATCAAATTTTTATACATTGTTTAAACAAATTGTATTTGATAACAAAATATAAGGTGCAGCTCGTTATTGTAATAACAAATAGAAATAGATGAATATAAGGATCGAAAACGAGTAAATGCACTGAGAGAAAACGAAATAGTTGTGGCAACTATAATTTGGCAACTCTGAAATTTAAGTAGTTGCAAC
>NJRQ01000598.1:77634-109062 GCA_003063805.1 Aphaenogaster ashmeadi
AATACTTTATTATAGATAGTGTTTTGAAAAGCACTCGAAGTAAGCTATAAGAATATGCAATAAAAAAGTGGGGTTTCAATAGTAAAAATTGAAAAAAAACCTAAAATAAAAATTTAGAAAAAATTAAAAATTTTATAAATATGAGCGCAAAAAGAACCCTGTTACCGATTATCGCACAATTCAATAGGGATCTTCCTTAAAAAATTCTCTTTCGTTTAAAAAAAAACGAACCCGATATCTCTAAATTTGCGAAAGTTACAGCGTTCACAGCCATCCAATCCGCACACACGTACACACATACATACACACATACATACACACACACATACACACACACACACACACACACATACACTCACACGGACATTTTGTAGAAATATAAATTTTCGATGTTTCAGAACATTCTAAACACATTGGCATTAAAAACTAAAAAAAAATTTTTTCACGAAAACAAAGCTTCCTCTATGAGGAAGCAAAAATTACATAACAAGACGTGTGTATCTCAAATAGCGGAACAAGTTTTAACTTAAATAAAGTCTTCATCAGCCGCAATTTAGATAAAAATTACTCGATTATTTAAAAAATTTCTTGTTATGTAATTTGTTTAATATACTCTTATTTCTATGTAACATTCTCTTCATTTGCTCGGTCATTTTTTTGGTCCTTTTATTCATCTATTTCTATTTCTTATATTTGACAATTTTGATCTCGGATTCATAATCGGCGACCCCAGAAACCGTTATGTGCAAGTGATTATTCAAATTGCATACAAAGCGTTATTTACCTAAGGATTTAAGCTACTTTCCTTTAATTAATCTCTAACTGTAACTTTTTGCATAAAGTAGCTAACACAATAGGTGACTTTTATAGATTTTTTGGCATAGAAAACGAATCCGTTTACAGAATTACCCTATCACGTTACGTTTTTGAGCTATTTTAGCTAAAAAGTGCCATTTTCGGCACTTTTAAGTCCAATTTTCTCAAAAATATGACGTGAGAGAGCAATTTCATTAGCGGATTCGTTTTCAGCGACGAAAAAATTTATAAGAATCACCTTGTCTAGTTCGTGGTCTAAAATCCGTGTCGGACAGTGTAATCGTAATAATGTCATCTGATATTCTAATTCTAAAATTTAGAATACATTGGAATACAACTTCTCGCACAGGAATAATTCAACTTTTATAAAAATATGACGTATTTTATTCATTCATTCGCTTCTTTAATCGCGTACCGTTCACTGATCTATCATCCAATAATGATTTCATCTTTTATCCTTTCACCATTAATCTTTTTGCATCTGTTTTCTACAATTAACTAAAAGATAATAATGAAAAGTCACCTGCGTGAAAATAACGAGCAGTCCAATGAGGACATGCAATCTGCTCTCATATTTATGTCGCAAGAAAGAACTGGGTCGCGAGGACTCCGATCTTTTAAGCGGAGAAAACAGTGTCGTAAAGACTGGCAGATGACGACACAAAGCGGGTCGCATACAAAGTCTTCGTAGATCGTTTCTTTTCGTGACAATTCAACCGAGTCGTCGGATGTATTGGCTCGATGCCACTGTCACCCGACGAAATATCCGTGTGCATTTACAATCCGACTAGTCACCTCGGTGAAATATACCGATTTAACTCGGGGTAACTAAAACTGAGCGAGAGAGTAAAGACGGCCGAACTGGTCGACACCTTGGCGATTCAAAGCTCGCCAAGACTTTTCCACCTCCCCTTCTCTCGTCCCCGCATACTCCTCAACTACCTAAGCTTTCGCAAATGCTAGAATTGGTATGGACAAGTAAATTATCTTCATTCTGCATCGTTCGAAAATAATAAAACGAATACGCGACACTATCGATTTGTGTCGCATTAAAATATGGTGATCGAATTATAGGTAATTATAGGTAATCGTTTTGCTATAATCTCTACAAGAATTTCCTTAACAAGGAGATGATAGATTCTACATTGACTTGTGATCTTCCAAAAAAATTTACAACTTATTTAAAAGAATATTTTTTAGGTATAAGCTTTTTTAAATATTTGCATAATGGCTTGAGCTTTATTATTTTATGTTTAATTCATTTTCGATGTATAAGTATGCTAATATATTTTTTCTCTGAACTTTCGTGTTTTAGATATATGATACATAAATTTTTTGTATTGTATAAAGTGAAAGATAAATTTTTTTCTTATTTATCTGTATACTTAATATTAATATCAATATCAATATATTTAATATCAATATATTTAATATCAATATATTTAATATCAATATATTTAATATCAATATACTTAATATCAATATACTCAATATCAATATACTTAATATTAATATCATACAGTTGTATCAGACATACAATTTCATTAATATGAGACTCATTTAAACATTTAACAACCTCATTAATCACCTCACGAGATATATCTAGCGACGGTACGCCTATGCAACGTACTATTTTGAATAGTAAAAGCGAGTTGTGCCAAGGCATGCGGGCACGAAGGCAATTCCACTTTAATATCACGAATATTTCCGGCTGCAGGTTCTTCGAACTTGCTCATTCGTCGCTACCGGCGCAACCGGCACGCCGATTTCGCGTCTCCAATTGCAGGCGCATTGTGCATGGTGCATCGACCTCGCGATTCGTGTGTATATCGTCTCGCGTCCCGTCGAATGAGTTTCTCTTTCCACCAATGTAATGCTCGATCGCCGGCAAATCCGTTCTCACGCCAATGTTGAACTTGGACTTGAACCAATAATGCATGCCGGATTCAGGTGTAAAACGACGCTCGGTACGAAGTACGACAAACGTTCTGAGCTAACGAGAGAAATATCAAATTGTAGCAAAAACTTTTTCAAGAATTTGGCTTGACAGAAAGCACATTAAATATATCACTGAAATATTGACAGAATTTCAAGATATGAATATTTTTTAGAATTAAAATAGGAAGAAAATAGGAAAAGTAGTTATCATTTCTTTTTCAAATCATATTAATTGTTCGAATTTTGAAATATTTAATTACATGACAGGGATTTATTTTTATTACGATTGAATTAATAACAATACAAGATTTCAAAATCCTTTTTATAGATTATGATATACATCATTAAAAGAAAATTTAAGATCTCAAAAAACTATGACAATCTATTATATAATTCGACATTTTGAACATTTGTTACTACGTGTATATATTTTTCTTTGTCCTATAGCTTTTATGTTTCGAAATCCGGATCTTAATCGCGACACTAATCAACGTTCTTTACATTTCTTACATTTTACATATTGTTTACGATTACGCAGCATCAGTACGTTGTACAATTTTCAGGGCTGTTCGTCGCCATTAGTCGTAAAATTCGCCGACACGCAAAAGGAAAAGGACCAGAAGAGGATGCAGCAACTCCAGTCGAATCTCTGGAACATCGCGGGAGTCAACCTTACACCGCATTACCTAGCCGTACGTGTACTTAATATTTTATAATAAAAGCTCTTTGGCCGATATCAAAGATTCCATTTGCATCGAGAACGAGATCTCTTCATGGCTCTATCGTTTGAGCGCCTTACATTCGTATGCATTATCTATCCTTTGTGACTTTCTACATAGCAATCTCAATTTTGTTATGCAAAATATGTCTTAAAAAAAACTCAGATATTTTTGAAGAACATAATCTGTATTCTTTAAACACGTACGTCTATCTGCACCAAAACAGGTTTCTATTGAACGTTTTATGAGATTTACGTAAAGCTTTACAAGCATATCCTTTGGCAAATTTGCGGTCGATCCTTTCTTAGCGGAAATTTGATGTAAAGCTTGATTAGAGATCTAAAAGTATTTAAATTTTATTGAAATAAAAAAGATTTTGTAATTATTTAAATGAATTAATGATTTTTTTTTGTTAAGATTACGATGGGGCATTCTTGAATAATTTATAGAAATTGCAAAACGGATTACGACGAATTTATGAGTTATTTATCTAACAACGATAATGATTGATGAAAATCATGTTTGTATCTCTAGAACGACGCGCATACCTTGGCGCCTGCATCGTTGCAGCTTCTGCAACAATTGCAGGCGACGACGAGTGCCGCGACTCCGGTCGCTGCGAACGCGGGAGCGGCGAATGCATTGTCGAATGTACAACATCAGTTACTGTTACAACAACACCTTGGCCTTGGAGCGGCAACACCTGCGCACGCAGCACCCCCCGCTGTGCCCAGTCCAGCAGAGATCAACCCCGCGAATCTGCAAAGTCTAGCCACCCTTGCATCCCTGAGCAACACCGCTGGTGAGTATGGTTAGTGTCGATTATTACTTTTTTATTTTTGCTTATTTGCGCTTGTTCAGTTTCCGCTTTTCGATGACAATTTAAATAAAATTAATAGAACTCCAAACTTTTCAAACGAGACTAAATCTTCTCAATATAATGATGTCGATTGTTATATAAATTAATGGGAGAAAACTCTTATGATATATAATACATATTCGTGCATCTGTTGTTCGAATTGAATCAGCATTATTTCAATATAATCAATAAAAATTTTTTATTGAATTTTATATGAAGACGTATTAAGCGGTGTCTATAATGAGATTTTAAGTCGTAAGACTTAACATATCGACCAATCACAGTTGAGCATTCTAAAAGTAAGACCGCAATTTTGATTGTGATTGGTCGATATGTTAAATCTTACGACTTAAAATCTCATTGTAGACACCGCTTTAGAGTAAGTACATAAAATGTACGAATATATTAAAATCGATAAATAGTTGCCATATATCTTAAGCAAGTTTATATATATGTTACGTGTGAATACAAGCTAACATATTTTTTTACTTCTTATTTTAAGTTTAAGATTGCAAAGGTAAAATTCTGTGAAACGTTTTGATATTTAAGAAAGTTGATAATATTTTTTATTTTTGTCTTTGTTAGGTTTTTTATTTTTATATTCTATAGATTTTTATAATTAATGAAAAAGATCTTTGGACAATATCATATAATACGCTCAGAATGTATCCAATCGCTTTCATGCATTTACATTTATATCATACAGGTTGCGTCAGTTCTTTCATATTTCTAATATTAGAATAACTGACGTATGCAATCTTTAAACGTATCTCTTTCAAATGTGCAAGTTTAACTTCGTCGCGTCACCTTTTGACCCCACTCTATACCGTTCAGCGTTCCTTATAGAAATCCTATTTTTGCGAACAAGTTATAAACGTAAATCTTGTTCACGGATAAATTTAAATATATAATTCCTCTCGGGAGATGATCCATTTCTGCTGAAAAATGTGTCAATTGCGCACCATTATTCTGATGTAAAGTATCATAGAATATGATCGATTCCCTTTAGCTAGCAAAATGAGATTTTATCCATTTCTTCGCTAAAATTCTCGTCCGCAGTCATATCGATGTCATATTGGTGTCAGAATAAATTATATTATTTCGCGCTTGCGTTCTCTAACTTCCGCGTACGATCGCGTCCAATGGATCGTATCTTTTCGAAAATTATAAGGAAACGTCCAGCATCAGTTTACCCAATAATAACATTCTACGTTTAATAGGATCGGGAAGAATATCAGAATAATGATATACATACTTCTATACAAGTCTATCATTAACTTTACTTTAACACATATGTTTACCATTTATTGCTAGGGGACGTATAGTCCATTCGATAACGTTTCAATGTCACACAATGAATTCATATGTACACGAACTAAACGTAGAATAACATGTAGCCTACCTTCAATATGCAATGGAGAGAGAGAGAGAGAGAGAGAGAGAGAGAGAGAGAGAGGGGTGGCTTGAATTAAATAAAATGTTCAAAAAGATGCCCAAACTGCTTAAACTTAAGAATATAATTATATTACTTGACAGTAATTAAAATAGACATGCTTCTTAACACGTTCTTTAATTACTGAACATATTTTAAGTTTCGAAAGTTTTTATTTTTGACTATTTTATTTTCTGTGACTACTGATATATCTTCTTTTGACTTGACTCGAACAATATGTAAGTTTTTAACTCACCACTTTTTGCAATTTTTGTAATTTATGGCAACGAATCTTATATTCTTTTTTCTTCAGTCTAGATTTTTGGCTTTATTAGGCACCACGCCACATTCATAGAATGTTCGTCTTAATCTATTTATTATAATTTATTAACACCTGAAGAGGACCAGAACCAATGGTCGAAACGTTGTGAATTTTTCAAATAAATTTTGGCCAGTTGTGTCGACTACATCTAATATAATTTTCTGTTAATTATTTACTGGCGAAGAAAAATTTTATTGCTTGTTTTTTTAGTAATTGAAATGTTAATATTTTTAATATCGCCAAAAATAGAAGAAGGAACGAGAGATGCTCTACTATTAAATTATTTAGATTAAGAAAAAACTTGATTTAAGCTCTTTTCGCCAACCATTAAATGGTACAATATATTCATCATCATATATAAATCTAGAGCATTGAGATATTCTACAATAAATTCTGACGCATTATATTGCAGCGAACGCGGGCGTGTCGCCAATGAGTATGCAGAACCTCGTCACTCTAGCAGCTATGACCGGCGGAAACGGCAATCTCCAGGTGTCGCCAAACAGTGAGTAGAGAATATTTTGCGAGACGCATAATCAGAGAACACATTATCGTACATTAACGTGCAGCTGTAGGTTCCGTGCGGAACTGTCCGGTGCTTCGAATTATACGCATAACTTCGGACCACGTTATATTGTCCTCCTACCAATTGTACAAAACACCTGTATGCTTATGCGTCACGTATGTTACTCGCAGTAGACGGTAAATCCGCTTGAGCGTAGTCGAAGTTTAATGATTGCATGCGTTGTTAAAGTTCCAGGCGAACGGGTGAACTGTCCACGCTTTTGTAGGTATGCATGGTAAAGCGGCCGAAGTCGTGCCGCGATTACAACGGCAGTAATAATGCCACAGCGTGTCTATACATATCTTCACAAACTGTACTAACAGCCTTTAATTGTAATACGACGATACGATGAGAGCAAGATGTTCCAGAATAGCATAACTGCACAGTTATAAACAGTACATCCTAGAAATCAGTCGGGAGAAAAAAATGTTCTGTGAACGGGAATCTAATTTTAATTTCACATTTATAAGTCGCATTATGTTTTAAAAAACAAGAAATTTTGAAATAGTATCTGTTGGATCCGCAAATTAATTAAACTAATTAAATACAATGTTGCAATAAATATTTTAATATGATGTTTCGACAAAATTACTGTCAGAATAGTTTTGAAAGTTATCTCATTATGTCATAAACATCATTTCAATATCAGTAACTGATAAATTATTACGACATTCCGATTGTCTTCTAAAATGTATCACTTATATTTGTAGATTATTTCGATGAAAATGCTATATACTAGGTTTGATCATTAATACAAAATAAACAAGTAAGACACGCGAATCTGACAAGTATATATAAAAATTACTGTACTTTTTCAACAAGATATATATATAGCTTAATTTTATAATTTGTGTATATATAATGTGTGTATATATATACAGGATGTCCCATTTTAACTTTCGCATCGCTATATAACTTTATCTTAATACTTTTATGTGCAGAATAACTACAGGTATCATATTATATAAAAAATCATATAATTCCATTTCTATTTTCCAAAAAAACAAAGATCATCTTGAAATCTCAAGAACACCTCCACCTAGAAAAAACATGTGTCCATCGTAAGATGTCCCTCTCGAAACAGAGTAAGTTTTTACTTGAAAAATTTTTCAATAAAATCATCGATTCGCGAGATATAGCGTTGCAAAAGTTAAAATGGGACACCTTGTATATATGTATATATATATATACACACATAGCTGTGTTTTTAGTAAATGTATATTAAATTTAATCCCCAAACTAATTCATAAAACTACTTTTCATACATTCAAAGTTATTTATTATTACATTGTAAAACATCCAAGTTTTTTCGTACATTAAGCAAATTCGATGATTAAACCTAAATTAAGAAAAAATAATTAGTCGTGAAATTAAATGGCCATACAAGGCAGCATATTAAATGAAACGTATCAAAATTTCTAGTAACCTGTATCTTCATCGTATTGTATGTACACTGAATTGTAAATGTACAGAGTCTGCAGGTAAGATTTCCGTAGTTAATTGCATAATTACTTCTTTACCGCATCTCACACGTATCAGCAAAACTAATACTTCATTATTTTGCATGTTCACGATACAACGCTTCTTCTAAGATTTATGTAAAGTCAACAGAAAAGTAAGTCAAGTATGCAGGCTGCTTCATTGCGTTTTTCACATATATGGAGTTGTGCAAGTACTATTTGCACAGAAACAAGTTTTTCAAACAGTTATAATAAGCAGTCCAGTTGACATTGAACAGAAATAGTAAATCTTAACATTGCAAAATAAGAGATTAGAAATGTAATTATAAGCATTCTTGCATTTATTTCAGTAATCTATTTTATACTCGGCTATATACATATAATCGAAAGTATAAATTATTTGGAATACATTTAAATTATTAAAACCAGTCGGTATTATATTTAGTTATTTAAAAATACTGTAAGTTTTACATTAATTATAATATAACTAAATTAAATATAAATTAATAAAATATAACTAAATTAATAATAAATTATTGAACAACTTTATCGTGTTTTAACTTATGCTGATTTTATCACAATATATTTCAACTATTATATTTGTACAAAATTATTTTTATAGAACGACTATTATTATTTTATCCAGTGAAATATTCAAACAAGGACTTGCTTACATGTAATGTTATAATAACATGATAGCAAAAAATAAATATCTTTGCAGACATCTCCAACTCGCCTCGCAAACTTAATTCATCATTAATTTGATACAAGTGAAGCTGTTGACTTTGCAAATTGTTTAGTGGCAATTAAAAATATAATATCGGCAGCACCGCCGGGAAAATTCCCTCAAAGCTTGGTTTCACGTGATTATAACATATACATTTTATCTGCTTGCTAATATTGCGAACGTGTTTTGTGTTTCAGCATTAAGCGGCCTGGCGAATTCGACAGCAGGTATGTCGCTATGTACGTGTCGTATTGCCTGGTACAGTATTAACAATTACTAAATTAATTTTGATCATGCAAAAGGGGCCCTAATCTTGTTGATGGTCTGATTTCCACATTTTGCTTATTTAATAGTGTACGTGCACGTGTGCGTCTGTGCACGTGCTTACACTTCTCCCTTTCTCCCTTCTCCCTCAAATTTCCTCATATTCTCTGTTTCTATCTACGTATCAATTTTCATAGTGAATATAAACCTCTTTTGTACCGGAATTAAAGGATTATTTCGAGTTGAAGATATTAAAGCAAGCATTTCGATAAAATTACAATTAACAGCTAATTACGATAAGAAATTAGACATATAAACATTTTTCAGATATTAAAATTGAATCTATATTTTTTAATAACGCGCTCGTTGATTTTTATTAAAAATTTACTAATGATTTCTTACCTATTTCTTACTAATGATTTCTTTCTCTGGAGTCTAATAAAATTTCTAATAGTTTTAATAATTATGTTTTTTATTTTGCGGAAATTTACTAAATAAAATTGAATTATACATTGAATTAAACAAAATTACCAAAAAATTAGAATCACAATATATAGTAATATTACATATTGCATAGAAATTTACATAAAAGCATATTGCATAATGTTCTCCCGCAGAAATTATATTCGCCGATTGTTTAACTGTGAGATTTGCATTTATGCTATTATGTAAATTGATATACAACAATCTTAAACTGCAAATAAAAATATGCTATTACTTTTACATTGCATTAAACATGTCATAATATAACAATGACATTATAATCGCATATTTTAAGTTTCTTTGTCTTCTTTTATGTGAACATACATCACAATTTTAACGCTGCGTATTTTTTTTCGTGCGTAGCTGCTCTTCTGGGAAAAACAGGAAATACAGGTGAGATACTCATAGGAAGAGAAATTGTTTAGCTGAGTCGTATTTTCTTTATCGTGTATCGCAACATTATATATCTTCCTTTCGAATTCCTTTCTTGTCGTTTTTCCTCTTTATTACATTTGTATATTTTTTATTATTGTATTTTGTATATTGTAATGCAATATTGATAATTATTGTTGGCTGTAGATCTCATTAATCATACGGATCTCCGCTGCTTCAACCAATGTTGTATTTTGAATTTTGTATATACCATAATGCTCTTGTTATAAAAACCTCAAAAGATTTAAAAAATATATGGGTGTCCCGTTTAATGTTTAGATATTAAAATAGATTTAAGTTATTGAAAATTATAGATTTTTATAACTAAAATGATTGCAAAAATAGTAAAATTTTATTTCTCAACCAAGTGGATTATTTTGCTTCTAATTTTAATTCAAGTATAAGTGTGACAAAGATATCCCATACAGCACAGAATATTGCAGCAACATTTCGGCAATATTGTTATGTTACTGCAATGTTACTGCAATGTTGCTGCAATTTCTGTGTTGTATGGGATTTTATGTAGAACAATAAAAACATTCAAAATGATAACAAAATAGCTTTCAATCAAAATTGCTTAGGAAAATTGTACTGAACGTCAAGTCATTGAATTTTGTAAACTGAAAAGTTGTGACGATAATTCTATGACACCCTATATATATATTTTATCCATGAACATGAATAACTGAACCAATTAGTAACTGATTGGTACTGCGCATTGAATTGTTGTAAAAACTTTCGCAGATATTGAATTAATGCAATAATTGGCGAGACCTTGTCGGTGCTTTTAGGAACGTACAGATTTTTATTCTCCATCAATCGTTCATTGTAGTTTTAACAATGTGTATATAATCTAAATTATTGTATATGTATATTTGAGATGTATTGGGAATATACGATTCTTGCACAAACGCTTATCGCAGTTATGGGTGCACGATTTTCCGTAATAAGAATTTAATCGGCAACAATACCTGTGCATAATGAAAAAAAAGTAGGATTTTTTCGTAAAATGCTTATCGCAATTAACCCGGATATTGGCGCGTGATTTTTACCTTATAAATGATCGTGCATGAAAGTATATTATATTTTTAAATTATTTTTTAATCATCATTCGTTATATCATTATATAACGAATTTCTATCTCAATATCGAGGAGATATGATATTACTCTTACGCTCTAAAATTTAACCTGTTAAAATACTAATTAAATTCCTGTCAAGCGAAATATTTTGCCATGTGCCACACTGAAACGTTTGTAATTTTATTCAAGCATATTTAAGATTTATTTATAAATATTTTTATATATTTCCTATTTTTTTAAATAGTTTTAAAGATATTTTCACATCACTATTTAAATAGTTTAATTATGATTAATGCTCAGTATTAAAATTTATTAATAATTTCGTTGAGGTATAAGATTGTTATTATAAGTCTCGTTATACTACATTAATTTTAAATTGTAAACCTAGACTTCTTTGAATTAACGAATATAATCGAACGAAAAAAAAACTCATAAAGAGTATACCAATTTTTTTGAATGAAGTTGATCTTGCTTCTCTCTTAAATAAATTCTCTTATATAAATACCAAGTAGTAATATTTGGTAGAATTAATATGTTGTATTGCACAAGTACATTGCTTTCTGCCTCTAATAGTAATAATAAACTCAGAGTGACTGACGTTTTGCGATGTCGCAGCACGTGAGGCATGCCTCCGAAATAATTAAGCTTGGGTATTGAAATTTATACTCGGGAATCGGTAAAAAATAACCATAGTGTTCGTCTTTAAGGGTCTACCGGGGGCAGTCTTAGTCCTGTAACATCTCTCACGCTCAACTCCTTGACGGGGACACCGTTAAACGGACTTCAGGACTCGCTGAGCAACGCCTATTCCAGCTTACAACAATATGCAGGTAATTATTTAGCTTGTCAAGCAACTTTCGATGTACACAGAAAATCGTTAAACGCAGTCCACACTGCCTTTCTGCATCCGCGTGAACACGCAAAAGGTTACTTTCTAATAAGTAAACTGTGCGCATTAAAGCTCTCATTGGAAAGACGACGGTGACCGTGGAAAAGAAAGAGTTGCATAGTGAGTAATAACGAGTAGATTGCCTGAATATATATTTTCTGTGGATCGTCCCACGTCTTAGTGTCAAGTTATTCATATGGTTGACTGTCGAATTAATCCATTTGTGTGCCACGATATGGAATTGTCATATAATATTCAAAACAACCTGATTGACGCTACGAAATACTGTAATTTATTATTTTAATTTATATTTAAAATTAGAGAGAATATATATATATATCAGAGATAGTAATCATTTTCTTTAAAAATGGCAGTTTTTCCTTGTATTTAATATTGATCTTCGCACATTTGATATCGCACATTTAACGCCAGCTCGGATTCTATAATTTTATACCTTACCCGCGGGATATTATATAAAATCAATGCAAACATGCGAGATTTTAAAATTGGCCAATTAATCTGCGATTAAAACAAATTAGCCGCTGGAAGTATCGGAATATGGAAGTGAACCAAATGAATGCTTGAAAGAAAAACAACCGATAGGTTCGCATGTGCCTATTGGAATATCCACGTATCCCAGCGCACAAGATACACTCATGAAAATTGAAAGTGGAAATGTGTGTGTTACAGTACCACGGTTGCAAATATTGGAGAGCTTATAAAATTACAATCTTTTGCGTTACATCTTCTCTTATAATACTGTATATATATTTTAGTTTTGTATATCATTGAATATTCAATTATTTTTCATTTTACTTATCGTAATAACGTGCTTACTTGCTTATATTATTCAAAGTAGACTGAAGTGGATCAGAGATTCAATCGGTTGACCTGTTTGATGTGTCTCTGTAAGCTGGGACGTGTCGAGACAATGCATAGAGTTGTATTGATAATCGGAACTATTCATTATGAAGTGATGTAAATCAAGTTTTGACAAATAATTGGTCTACAATTAAGAGCTAATTTCAGCCAAAATTATTTAAAAATACATTGCTTTTGGCGAGGTTTCTAAGAACCATTTATGTCACTTCGAAAAATATGCGACTGGAATTATATTCCCCGCGATTAATGATATAGCGCGAGCACCAACAACATGTTCGTATTTCAGGGTTCCCCGCGTTCACAGCGGCTGCAGCTGCTGCAGCGGCAGCAGCGCAGAAGACGAAGTTCACCAGCACGGACAAGCAGATCGAGGGTCCTGAAGGTTGCAACCTTTTTATCTATCATCTGCCGCAGGAATTCAGCGACACAGACCTCATCTCTACCTTTTTGCCCTTCGGCAATGTCATATCCGCCAAAGTTTTCATAGATAAGCACACGCACATGAGTAAATGCTTTGGTAAGTTGATTTAACGTTGAGTAACGGAAGGGATAAAGATACGAGTGTTTAAACATACAGATAAATTTATGATGAGTACGTATGATATGACGCAATACGGATGAATGGAATCCTTATATTCTGTATTTTGCAACATTGTTTCAGGTTTCGTGTCGTATGACAATGCGTCGAGCGCGCAAGCGGCGATCCAAACGATGCACGGTTTCCAGATTGGCATGAAGCGACTGAAGGTCCAGTTGAAACGATCCAAGGACGCCTCCAAGCCGTACTAGCTGACGTCACAGAACGTTCGTAGGTAGATACCAAGGACTTCTCGGACATCTTGGCCCGACGGCGTCCTTAATCAGGACGACGCTCGTGCATTTAATTAACAACCGCGAAGGTTGATGATTATTCCGCAGCGAAATCGCGTCTAGCGATAGGTCTAGGTAGACAAGCGAAAGTATTAGGTGGTATTCCACGATACTCTCTAGTCAAGCAGTATTTTCCATGAAGGTAGCGAGTTAACGGGCTACGATCGAGCGTTCTCGGACGCCGAAGAGGAGACGTCGCCGCTCGACACCTTCGCCGTCCTATCGAAACGAGGCTGTGATAATCCAGAAGACTCTCTTGTCTCCGTCGGACTGACTTTTCTTCCGAGGTGCAGGAACGTAATTTATTCTTTTAACGTGTCGCTTGTGCGAACTGTCCCGCCGAACTGTCTTCTCTCTTCTACCTGCCGGTCCGCCAATGTGTGAACACATTCAGTACATTTTTAATCCAACAATCTGTCTATTCTGTTCACGTCCGTGCCACGTCGCGATCGTATATCGTTACATCTGTTAACTCTTCCAATGCCGAGTTAAATATAGAAATCCTGCTTTTTTCGATAATCCATTTTTGTAATTTTAACAGAAAACGGGATAGGATTAACGAATTAGTATTAGCTCATTTCGGATCACTTGATTTCGTAGTCTATGATGATCGATTTCAGAGACTGTGACCGATATTCCTAGAGCTCATTTAGATCTAATGAATCCGGCGAGATATAATTAATTAAGATTAATTATAAACATGCGCGATCAATTCTTTTAGGAATTAAATGAGCTGTTTTTTTATATCGAAAGCACCTTTGCGCATCGAATTTTAAGAAATATCGATATATGTGTTGAATATTGTTTCTCGTCAAAAATAAGGGATTTTGCATGCAAGAGATATGCGAATATTTTATTACGCTTTCATAAAAGACAGAGATTTGCATGTAAAGGCTTCATGATGTGATTGTGAGATATATCTATTTCAAATTTCTTAATTCGACTTCTGCCTTCACAAAAAATACAATCGGTATTCAGCTTTCGAAATAAATGTTTCTAAAGACTTCTCTGTTTATACGAGACGTATAAAGTTTTTTCGAGTTTAAATTTAACTTGATTTTCAGGTAAAATTTATATTAGGTTAAAATTATGCTAGTGTTTCTAAAGACTTCTCTGTTTATACGAGATAAAGACTTTTCGAGTTTAAATTTAACTTGATTTTCGAGTTAATGTTCACATCTGGTTAAAATTATGTCCATAGGAATAGGCTTAGTAGCGCGCATTTAGCGTTAAACGTGCTCATTCACTTTTGGATTCAGTCTATCTAGTACGAAGAACACACATCATATAAACGCACGGTGGAAATCGAATAGCCACGTTCATCGCTAAATGCGCAAGGTATAATACGGGTCTTTCAAATATTCATCCGTAATATCCGCCCGTACTTATCGCACGGTCTCGAAAATATGTTCGTCTCTTCGAATCTCGAAGGTGCAAGCCTGGCGGCACGTTCCCAGATGATGCAATCAAACTACATTTCGTTGCAAAGGCTGCCAGTAAAGCTTTCTGTGCTAACTTACTGTTGCACAAAGTGAAATTACGTACGTGAAGTTCACTAACAACGTAGCTTTTCCCCTAGGAGGGTAAGACTAGTGCGCTTTGAATTTTCACGCAGCGTTCGAGTCCGTACCTCGTAACCATTTGACGATTTGACTTTTCTCTCTGTTTTTTTTTTTCTTTCTGTATTTTTTGTAATTTATCTCTTTCTATCTTTTAATTTCTCTATCTTGTTCTCTATACCAATAACCACGTAGTTTGAGCTGGTAATTGAACCGGCAGATACGAGCGACAAACACAAAGATCTATCTCACTCATTGTAATTATGTCAGCAGCTATTATACCGTATCTCCTTCGTTTATTGTTCGAGACGCACAGAATTCGATACGTTCTCACGTGATAATAATATCACTAAGTTTTCTATGGTTAATCACGCTACGACGCTTTATTAGTTAGTAATACTAACATTGCCATGTGATTTTTTGGGGGGGGGGGGGGGGGAAGGATATGCAACCGATCGTCGCAGGCGGTGGGTGAGCCAATTGTTTCCATTAAAGTAAGAAACTGTAATTTACGTTCAAGAAGAATATTCTACTTTTATCATTATTTTAACTTTATCGTCGCGATTTTGACTTAGTACAATTGATAACAAACGACTTTTGTATATAAAACTGCTACAGGAGATACTACGTGTAATCTAAGCGACTACTGCAGTTGTTATCTGTAATCTGAATCTGGAAACCGTTGGCGAATTTCACCGATTGCGTTGCATTAGCAACGAGTTTTCACAGATGCGCTGTCGAACACTTTGTTTCTCTTTCCTTGTGACTGTCTGTCAAGCTGAATATAAAGTGGGCGCTCGTTGCTCGTGTTTAAAAAGGACGACTCGGCAAAGTACCTGCGTACACGATGCACGGTGTCATCGGTTCGGAGGCCCCGCAAACAATTCGTTTGATTCTTTAATGTATTTTGATGATCGTTATTCTATACCTTGTGCGCAATTCTCATATCAGACATGCAACTTTCGAGATACTGTTTTACAGAAACGTTATTATAACTCAGCAATATCTCGAAGTGATTTTATTGACTCTTATTTTTTAATCATCAATGTAAAAAATAGCGAAATTAAAACTTTATCTTCTCTCTCTGCGAGAAGATACTTATTCCGTGAAGTTCTCTTTTTTAAGAAACCGGATCATACCGTGCCACATGTTCGTTTTTTGACAGATAATAACAACCAAACAAATGAAGAATTTGTATGATTGTTATTATGCGTTATTATCTGAAACGCGAGTTGATGTCTGCAGAGACAATTGGGCACAGTGGATCTTCGCGGGGCCCCGGAGGAACCATCACCGTGCGCGTTTGCGCAGGGATGAACCTTCATATCTGGTGTGTGGTGGTGACTAACCTGTCCGTGTGTTTGTTTGTGTGCCAGCAGGTGGCCTGTGACGTTGTGACCGTGTACTCTCGATCGGAGTCGCCGTGCCATGTCAATCTCAGTCAGTCAAATCGGTATCGATCGTTCGCTCGACCGGTTGATCAATCAGTCACGATTCCCCGGTCAGTCTCTCGATCAGTCTATCTGTGTCTGTCGGTGCCTGTACAAAGAACAACACCCGCCCACGCGCTCTTATTTCTGCCGTAAGATCCTCCGCCTTGTCGACCTCTTCTCTATCTCTTCATCTCATCCCCTCGACCTCTCGACCTCTCACGCGCCCGTACTGCCTATCCACGAAGTCGCGACATCGTTCATACTTTGCGATCGCACCGAGAGGATTGCCTTGCCGATTCTCGAACGGTTGCGTCTCGTCCTCTCGATCGCAGCTGCGCATATAAAACACCGGACGAATCCTCGGACACGCAGGAGAATTGACGATGCTGAGCGAACGAAAAATCGCGATCGAGAAAGTGGGTGCGCACGAAATGCAGAGGGACACGATGAGGAAGGCCGAGAAAGTGGGACAGAAAGGAGGACGATGCACCGACGACCGACCTGGGTTCCTCGAACGAAGCTAACGCGCGCTATGTTAACTGTCTGTCCAATCTCCCCCCTGTGTATATACAGATATATAAATATATTATGCATATATGTACATACACATATATGTGTACGTGTGTATGGTATGTGCGTGTGTTGAGAGCGCGACGAGGATTCTCGTGGTTAACTAACGGTAGGCGACGCTCCACGTCTCACGGTGAAAGAGGACAAAAGGACAAGCGAGGAACGTGCGGCACGAGCTGTGCGAGAAATTTTTCTTATACATAACTATACATATACATAGTTATATACATACATGTTCATAAATCGAATTATCGACTGAGAACTATTTTTATCGGCTCTACTATCGGGATCGCTGTCAACGCCTCGCAGCGCCTGTTTATACATAAATATACATACGCATACGTGTGTATGTGTCGCGGCAAATTGGGCGTGTAGACGAGATAAATGTGTGTGTATGAAGAAGCACGAGTGACGGAGGCTGGATAGGGAAACGCGAAAGGACGAACAATGATCGTGCGGGACCGACGCGCGTGCGATTTCTTAGGCTTAAATCGTGCAAATATACCAAAAACGAAACGGATACAAAGAAATAAACAAAAAAAAAACCGATAGATAGCGAAGAAATGAATATAAGAGACATTTTGTAGTAATGACTTTGTGATAAGATTGTATCGTACAGGGGACCGTGGTCTCAAAATGAAACTGGGCCGGATCGCTCAGGAATAACACATCAGGCGTCACACATTCGTGCATCCAATTCTATATCGCCATCAGAGACACTTCGCGAATATAGACAAGTACACGAGATGCGACAAATTTTTAACGAATTTTAATATCGGACGAGTTTCCCGACCGCACACTTGCATCGTCTTCTTCGTCGAATTCATGAATTGCAATTTTATGCGATTAATCTTAGGTATTCACGAAATCTAGGTATGGGATCGATCGGACGAGTTGTCTGGATCGATTCAACGAGCTGAAAGTTTCTCATAAAAGCGATATATAGAATACGAAATGAAAAAAGGGATTGTTACAATAATTGCGAAACAATTTCGCAATCAGAAAGAAGATATTCACTCGAGTAGGCTTGCATCAATACGCAAGATATTTTGGGATAATTCATTCTTGATATTGAATATGAATTCACTTCTTGGAAATAAACGGGAAAACATTTTGATTTCTCAAAAATTTTGTCAATCATGAACCATTTGTTGATTTTGAATAATTGAATTAACAAACAAATGTGATTCTACGTATAATAAGACTTATCTATGCATTATTTCTAAAATGATCGATAGTTGCAATTCTTATTATAACTTATCGCGAGGAAAACATATTAATATTTACGTTGTAATTAGTGCAATTGACTTCGATTAAAATATTTAGATATCTTGCTTTTAAGTACAGATAAGATACAAATGATAAAATTTAGAATGGAATATTTCCGAAATCACGCGATAAAATGATTAGTATACATATTTTCAAAGCTGGACGAACACCGCGAAAATTGGTTGCGCGACAAAGCTGTGCGATGATTGTACTCGAACGAAACAAATTAAGATCGTGCAAGGATATATACAGGGTTAGTGATTAAACAGAAGTCATCTTAAATACTCTAGTCTGAATGTAAAAATGCCTTCGTGGGTGTTAATTTAACATGGAAATGTGAGACATTTTTAAATCAATCGTGCATAATTGGATTACACCTTATAACAAAAATTAACATCTTGTACAATCTGAATTAATACACAAAATAGATTTCTTTTCATATGTAATTCATACTTTGAAATTATTATTCTCTGTTTATTTGGATCTTATATATGTGTTATAATGAAAAAAGCACATAAATAAACAAAATTTATTGTATACAATACTTTGATTCTTTGGAACAGTTATTTTAACAAGTTTTGAATAATATTAAATTTTTTAAACCTTGAATGAATCCTGATTAATTAATATTCAGAGAATATCAAGATGATGATGTCAACGAAATGCTAAATATTTAATTATTTTATAGAAAACATATAAAACAAGAAAGAAATTTAAAAATTACTTGAAAATATTTAAAAAAACATCTTTATCTTTCAAATTTTTAAATCTATGTTTTTTTAGATATGTCTGTTAAACTTGTTTATTTTTTTAGTTAAACGCACGAGTATTAATAATATTTTTATCTCAATACATTTTCTATTTTCCACGATTCCAAAACCATTAAAAACCGCTTTTTCTCGGAATTTGCCCGGCATATTATCCAAGCGATAGAATCTTGCGCAACTTCCTTTTACTATTATCGTGTCACTTTTCATAGTCGCAATCCATATTTCCAATTTCGATAAAATACCTTCGATAATATCCTTCGATTTGTTTTCTTCTCGCATAGTCTTGTCTATATTGAGCAAAATAAGTTTGCGTGCACTCAATTATAGAATGTTAGTAACTATTTGTGTTGTCTTTTTAAAAATAATATGTTGCTTTATTTTTCTTTGGAATATTTTAAGTAGATGAGTCATTTATCGTTTACATTTTTTGTGTTTTAAATGGCCTTAGATACAATAATGATTTTACGAAATATTCTTAAAAACAGAATAAATTCTGTCATTCCGTATTACTATTAATTGTTATTTACGATTAAGTGTACGTAGCCTTGTTTTGTCATCAGCAACATTAACATGCACACGTGCGTCAGACCAAATAAACGGAGCACCGACGTAATTACAAGCAAATTGTATGCAAACAGACAATTTTATCCAACATTTGCGATTGTTTTTGAGTAGTAGAGAACGTCGTGCTCCGTATAGATTACCAAAGATGTGTCTTTAATTAATTGATGTACTTACGCAACGCTAATGACTAATCCAAGCCAGTGTTAAATGTCTACGCATGAATAAGGACGTGTACGTACAGAATACCTATATTATTGCCTCATATGTGATAAATAACAAGAACAACAGTTGCTTATTATTAAATCATGAGTACTTAGAAAACATAGAGCATTCAATTATATAGAAATAATTTTTATTCATATATATGAATATGCTAGAGACTAGAAAATTATTTTGCCATTTTCTAAACTAATATAAGTTTAAATTTTATGCAAATTTCTGGATATAAAATTTAAACTATTGAATAATGACATCAAAAGTCGGCAAAAGCTAGCTAAAGTTTCGAAATAATTGTTTTGGTGTGCATACAATAGTCACCAGCATGTAAATGATCTCAAAATTATATGTAGAATATTTTAAATGTTATAAAAAGATAGTTTAGTATTTGACATCTAAACTATGCGTGGATGATTAACACTGACTTAAATCGATGAAATCGATTAACTAACAATAGGAAACGAGCACGCGTACACATTAGTCTTGTGCGTATATACAAACAGAGCCTAGTCACAAATATCGTTTAATGATTGAAAAATCGCTTTTATGTTTGTGTCATTTTCATCATTGTTCTTCAGCACGTGCGTTAACACTGTTGTTAGTGCTACGTTTATTATGGCTATTATTATTGCTATGTTTATCTTTACTAGTTATACCTGTTGTTCTAATTTGATCACTATTATAAGAATTCTTCTTCTTATTATTATTATATGGTCATTATTATTTTATCATTAGTATTATATGTTTATATTATTAGTACTCCTGCCAACGATGGCGATACCACAGTTGGAATTTATTATTACTATTATGACTATTACTTCTATTACTTTTATATGTATTATTACTAGCACTATGTGCGCGACAGCGATCGTGATTATCACCTGTTACTGTTGTTAATATCGATCGCTCGCTAATTTAGTGTTGCAATGGCAGACTATCAGCTTAGGTCAGAATCAGAATCATCCAAGTACTTTTATGTCCATTTTTACAGGACTTTAATATACGAAGAATGATTTCATTCGCTGTAAAAACGAGTCGCGTACCTGTGCGATTATTAAATGGTCAAATAAGGATCGCTTGTTGAGACGGTTATTTTCGAATGAAGTATATGTTATAATAGTATGAGGTAATGTACTTACGACGAATGATTTATTTTCGTATTATATTAATTATCCAAAGATTGGATACACACACACAAATTGATTGACGGAAGCGAAGTGTAACGTTCGAAATATTTTTTTTCATCAAAATAGTTGCAAATGCTTGCAGTGACAAATCTTACGAAATACTATCGCTTTTTGCATAAGACATAAATACAGAGATTTTTGTATCTAAAAGAAATGGGAATGAAGAGACAGATATTTTTTGCATCATTATAATCGTTCTCGATTTTTATTTAATTGGGGAATATTTACTCTTATATTATGTGTCTATTTTATAAATATTATAAATAATACTTAAAACTAATTTCACGTCGCATATTAATAATATAAGTTTCTTCTTTCTTTCTCTTTCGCATACGAACCGATCAATTCGGTGATCCTATTCGACCAACATTTCAATGGTACGACCATATATTCGAATTATTATTACTCGATTTTTACAGCCGTAATCTAAATCTGTTGATAGAATATATTTTTGTTTTTAAATGTTTGAGCTATTACCTCGTAAAATTACTGTTATACTGTTGAGTATACCGTATTTGCATCGTCAACAATCTGTCCTGCTTCTTTATTTTTGTTTTCTTACATGCTAAATCGAATTTTTGTTTTTTTTTTAGTTTGTTCGTCCACCGCGTTTCTCTCCTCTGATATAAAATGTATGCCTTTTTTATTAAAAGATGGGAATGCGCCACTATCAGAGTTATCAAGATGATAAATTGTGTCCAATCAAATAAACCTGCTTTTGATTTTAATATGTTGAGTATCAGTTATTGTATGTAAACACGTTGCTGAAGTTATATTTTAATCTCATAGACGAAAAGATCAATAAAATTAATATATATAAATAGCAAAATTAATCAAAGTTAGTAATTGATTTAATTAAAGTGTTAGTGGCTAATCAAAATCCGGAATTTGATAATAGCAGAAATACTCATATGAAAATAATATATGCAACAATATATAGAACATCGAAATTCGATCAGTGTTTCAAATATTTGTGCTTAGCAGTACTCAACATGTTAAATGCTATCGCTTTAGATATTACAAATGGTGCGGTATTCAGTACTTAAACAATTGCAAGAAGTACTTAGACATATAAAGGATAATTCATCAAAATACAAATTTTTAAGAGCGATATTTTTATGAATTTATAACTCACGTTTGCTCTCAAATAATTAAAATATTTTATCAATAAATATATTATAGTATATGAGAGACAAATATTTTTATTCCAAATAGATATCACCAACATCTACGTGACTTAAAAATCACGACGATCATCGAGATACTCCGAAAGGCGATTAATCCCACTCTTTTTTTAATTAGATCGATTTAAAATCGAAGAACAACGTGCGAATAGAGTATCGAGACTTGTCTTTGTAAATTATCTTACGTGCACATTGGCAATTTTTCGCATACGCGCGTATGTACGTAGCACGTACGTACGCGCATTTATGTTCGGGCATTAAATGTATGTTTTTCTTTTATGTATACATCTCTATACACCTACGGAGTATATGGAGTATACAAAGTATACAGATGTATGCATTAATGCATACAACTTGAGTGTTGCGTGCGCGATGGTATTCGCCTTCTGTCGTCGCGTGTAACGCCGCTCCGTGTTTAACTCTTAATCTTCTACTTTTTCTTTAATTCTTTCATTTTTTTCTATTCTTTCTTTTTTGTTTAATAGTTATTCTTTGATTTTAACCGACTAGCGGCGAAACCGCGGAGATCGTCGGCGTGTATCGTTAAGTATACTTATATATTTTCTTTTTTGTTTCGCTTAATCTACAATGCGATCAGCATGTGGCGTATGTTGAAAATAACAATACATATATTTATTTTGTTGTTTTAATTTTTTTCTTCGCTTTACTACTATTCCCATGATCCTGATCCTTTGACTGCCATATTTGACCACTGCCTTAGCGGAAAGCCGTAGAAAAATTGTGCAAAGTATGTGGCCACTTTTTTATGTATAAACACTATGGTTTTGATTTAACCCCTTAATAAAGTCTCTTTTTCGAAATACAGAAAACTAAATATCGATGAATAAATAAATAATTTGGTCACAATGAAAAATAAGTTGCTCTAATAAATTTGTTCAAATATAATTTGTCAAAAGCGATATTATCGCGAAAACAATGATTTATTGATTATAATATCAAATAGCGAAATCTTGCAGATAAATACCTGACTTAAGGGGTTCATCGTAAATGAGTAATAGTTATATATATATATATATCTTTTTCATTGTATATAATTGTATGTGTACTGCGTGCTCCAAACATACTAATGATGCAATTATAGCAACTGATGAAAGAAATGTTATATACAAAGAAATGTTATATACAAATAATAACATTTTTTATACAGCATAATTTGCATAATCTCGTAAGATTTTTTTTATTTTTTCATATTCACGCCGAGTTATGCTTATTTTATAAATAATATAAATTCCATTTGAAAAAACGGCAAGGAAAAATAAATTGAATTGAAACAATTATTTTTAATCTTCTGTTGACTCATGTGACTTCAAAATAATATATGATCAGCTTCGTATGTTAATTTTAAGAATTATGGATCATCATCGTTTTTAAAAACACGAAGGTTTGAAAAATAAATTTAATATGATTCAATATCTATCTCACTAGTTTAATAAAATAAAATCAATTAATTTTTTTCAAAGGATAATATATTCGTTCAGACATACAACGCACAGCACTTTCAAAAAAACGCAAAATGAACCATATACTATTTTAACGTTATTCAACGTATGTTCTTCTAGCTTTTTAAAATACTTTTTTATTCATTCAGTTGTTATTTATATCAACTCGATTTCTATTCAAATATAAATTCAATTTGCAACAACCGATTGCCTTTTCCTGCACCATTTTTCACCAAAACATTCTCATGTTATTTTATATGTACGATTGCAATTTCGTTTTTTGATATAAAAATATCAAGTACGCAGAATCATTAATAGATAAGAAAACGAGAAATAAAATTGTTTGAATGGCCAATTTAAACGACTGATTAAGTGGCTCTCGCAAAAAAATCGTTTCAATTTTAATCCAGCAATATGATATTGGAAATATTTGCTAGAAATTTCCTCGATCAGAGAAAAGCTAACCGAAAACGTCACTTTTTTATCATAATCTTGTTACTTTTACACGTTATATATGTTTGTATATAAATCGGCAAAATCATCAGTCATTTAGTGCGCGGACAAACAAAAATAGTCGTAATACTTGCTTTCAGAAAACTATTTTATTTTTGCGACTTTTAAATTAAATATAAGTTTATTTTATTTTCAGTTTATTTTTAATTATATATTAATATAACTAAGTTAATGTAATTTTTGCTAAGTAATTGTAATTTTTGTTAAGTTCCTATAATGCATTCATGTCGACGTTGAAAGCAGTATTACTTCAAGTTGGGATGCAATCTAAATCTAACATTTAACACTCGTATATTGGGGACTTGACATAAAAAAGTCTATAAACATTATATTTTTAGAAAATTATTTTTCGTTATGGAAGATTACGTGCCAAGACATATTGATAGCATTGCAAAAGCTGCAACTGTTGATAAAAACATTTGTAAAGTACAAAACGAGAGTAAAAAGAATTTTTATAAATAAACAAAATATTAAAAAATATTTTTAATTATACAACTTTTCTTAGAATTCTTTCCCTGATATTAACAATCTTTTTTATGTGTCAAGCCTTCGATTACATGAGTATGCACATGTTATGATTTTTCTTTTGTCGCTCACGCTAGAGAGAGAGAGAGAGAGAACATAGAGTTGTACAGAATTCGCACACACACCCGCAACAATCATTCGACGAATTAGTATGTAGGTTGTACATAGACTGTACCTAGTTCGTAAGGATATTTTTTGTACGCAGCAAAATCCCAAGTGAGTTATTGTATCATTATTATGGTCTGCCATGGTTTCTGTGGAGAAGCGTGTGTTCACAGTGGCGCAAAGAAGACCGATGCTTAAATCCAATTTTAATAAACCAGTTTTAATAAATTTGTCGGATTTACTTATGCTGCATCAATATTTTGTGGATATCATACAATCACAAAAAGTCAAGTTACAGAATTGCAATCCTTTTTTTGCTATTGTGTGTCCTACTTTGTTCATCATTAAATGATTGCTATGGATACATATACATTTATGTATATATATATATTAAGAATACAAAAGATAAAAACCCATTAAATAGTGATAAAATACTGATCTTTCTTAGTAATTTTTTTAATTGATTGAATTTTCTTAGAGATTTTTTCTGATTTCATCTCTTATGAATCAATTTTTAAAACATTAAATATAGCGCGCGATTTGTTTTTAGTAATAATATTATTTAAAAATAAAAATGGACAAGGCTATGGATGAACAAGGCTATCATTATTAATGAAAGAAAAATGTTTAGAAAAGTCGAGCAATTAAATTTCTTGTATAGATTTCATCCAAAAAAGTTTTGATTAAAAAAAATTCTACATTGTTAACACTGTTAACAAAAAAATGTCTTGAATAATTATGTTTTTCTCCAATATAGTTTCCCTGTTCACCGAAAGAATTTCAAATATGTATCGACACATCGGTTGGAACTAGCGACGGCTGCTGAGTTTGTTACTCTTATCATGTAAATACCAGTCATAATGTTGCGTGTTTAACTTGTAGAGACGAGTCCATGTAACTACTGTAAATAGCAACGTTTAACGGACCACGATGCGCGTTCCCGCCTTTAACGGAACTCCGCCACTGTGTACACGCGTCAGCGATTATTCCCGGGTGGATGCATGGAAGCATATGGGAATGTTGGAAGTCTACGCATAGTCTACGTGCAGAATATCTGAAGCGTCACTCACGCAAATTATGGCTCGTATTCGTGCTTCATTTAGTGTTAAATGTGGCCATATAATTTTCTGTCTGCAATAACATTAATTGCGACACTCAGACAAATAAAACTTGGAACTGCCACATTTAGCGATAAATATATAATAGTTATTACCTAATTTAATAGCGAAGTGGTAATATAGAACTGGATATTCTCTATGTAAAATGACTCGGTCATTTCTAAAAGTATCAAAGAAAGAAAAATATTATAGAGAAATGTGTTTTGATATCAATCTATTTAATAATATTAAATTAATTTTTTTCTATATGGAACTTCCTCTATCTGCAACAAATTTCCTTCTGAAGAATATTTTTACGCTCTTACTTCACACAATACACTGTATATTCTATGCGCAGACTATTGTTTATATGTGAATGTTCGACGTCCATATAAGAGAATAAACAATGAACTATACATGTAGAAAGAAAGATTACGAAGTTACCACGTTAATGTTCTTTTTTGTATCCCGAGGTGTATCTTCAAACCGTTCTTCGGATCTTGCAAATCGCATTCATCGACGGAGAAGAGATACAACGATGAAACTCGGTATCGATAACCGTCGATTAATTGTTAATCTGTAATTCGTTTTCAGTGAATTCCTGGCTGGTTTAGGCGTCTAAAGAATTACACTTAAGTCAGCAAATAATCGCGCTTGCAATTAAAAATTTCTCGGATAACCGAAATTAAGGATAACCATCTCAGAAATGTGTGTCGCTCTCGATGTTCGATTTCTACAATAGGGTTCTTTCTAGACCGCAAGTGGACAAAACATAACTAATGCATATATATACATTTTTTTCCAAGACGTATTATAAATTAACTTGGGATTCACGTTCAATTCGGAAGTATATGGAAATTAATTAATCAGTTAGTAAGATAATTCTTCTCTTCTTTTTTAAATTATTGGAAATATTGACAGAAATCAAGAAATAATATAAAAGTTACTTAAACTTAAAATTACTGAAATATTTCCAATTTATAATGTTCTAAATTAACACTCATAATTTGTTAATTAAAAAAAATGTTTATTGGTATTTAAAACGTTTATTGGTTAAAAACTTTTTTAACTTTCCTTGCATTGTATGTGAGCTGTCATCATTCTCTTATCCTCTCGTTCTTCACCGTCGCTCGCGTCTAGAATCAATTCTATATATTACTGTATAAATATTGACTCGTAAAGCCAGCTATTATGTAAACCCGATTGATTCGAAAGAAAACACGAACCAACCAATTCATTTGACTTCGACGAAAAATGAAGTATCTTCATTTTGGAAGCATCTTCACTTTGGAAGCGTCGTAACATTCGAACTGACTGATTAAAAGATTTCTCGCGTTTTCGAGTTCACGCGTGGATTCGTAAATTAGATAAATTATTTTTACTTATAGTAGAATCTAGCAAAGTAAATTTAATTATTGTTGTCATACCAGAACAAATGTTAATTTTACTCGAGTTTAGTGTATGGAATGCATTTGTCACAAAAATTCGATTATATCGCCGAATGCACGTTATTGGGTGACACAGTTTTTTCGATAATTAATTTATTTATTGGTAAAAATTCGCCTAAACGATGCAGCCTAATCGAGAAAGTTACATTGGGAATGTGAACGAGTACTTGATCAGATAGGAACAAATCTGCGTGTGTACAGATTTTCTTTCTGTCTCGAGACAATTATTCTGACTGCGAGATTGTTAAAGTCGGAAGATAAATTTCTAGATTAGCTTAATTTCGCTGACACGGGTGATAATAAAAGATTCGCACATATGTAGTATGTCTTTAACAGCGTCAGATTTATGGTTTCTTCGTCTTTTAGCTTTAGTGAGCAGATGGTTGCTTTATGATCGTAATATTAATTTGTGACAATTACGTTAGCAATAATAAACGCGAGTCTAGTACGTTTATATTAAATGCAACACATTTAACATAACTCAAATTCAATGCGTGTATTGTGTTCTTTATATATACATATAATATCGATGTTTCAGACTCCCGTTTATTCTTTCCACTTAATATAGTCACAACATAATACTGCAATCATAATAATCTTTACGGCAATCAATCTAAGAAGCATGAGTGCGAAAATGATTGCAAACGCACTTCACAAAATTGCAAAGAATATTAATAAGTACGTTTGCTAAAAGTGAACTTTTTGCAAAAATATATCAATTTTAGATAAAATTAATTTCTTAAGAATACAGAATATAATATAATTAAATTTTTATTTAAACCAAATTTTTGAACTCAGAAGAGAATTTGGAATAAAGTGTTGAAAGATAAAATCTTTTTTATCAATTTTGATTTGTAAGCTTATTATTCTCTTAAATTGAGTTGCACCTCATGCATCCATAAATCTGTCGTTGGACTTTAATAGAAGTAGCATCGCTCGATGCGATTGAAAGAAGATTGATCGTTCGTGGAAAAAACCATGTATGGTTTTCAGGAAATATATATAGCCAATTATACAAAAATGTGTGTACAAAAGTCAGCAAGTTAACTTGATACTATTTTCTAAAATGCGTGATAATAATTGGAAATGCTGTCTATCCTTATCTTTGAATGCCATTTAGTAACCAAAAATATGCTTTTAATTTTTATTGCCAAAATAATATAAACATGATATCGTGAATATTGGATATGCTTGGATATTTTAAATAAGACTCCATTTTTTTAAATTCAGATAACGTACCTATGTTTCAGATCGTTATCTACTTGAAATGTAAAATTGTAAAATATAATCTTTCTAATAATATATATTTTTCTCTTTCCTTTTTCACAAGATTTCCACCGACGATCAAGATTGCTATCGATGGTATACATTTTTTACGAGAAACGAGCTAGGATAAATAGAGTATGAGCAAGACAAGTCGCAAAGTGAAGGTTGGGTGTCTTCGATGTACTATCACGGTGTCCTGCAGAGTTCTGTGTAATCATTGTAACGACGGCGATGACGATCGTGCACGATCGAGCAACTCGCATCGACATAGTAATTAACACGACTTCTAGGATAGCGTAACATTTATCGGGCAAGCTACGAGTCACGGTGTTTAAGTACATATATATATGTGTGTATATGTGTGTGTGTGTATATATATATGTACACGCACACATATATATACATATACATATACATAGCGAACTTTTAGATTTTATATATCGCGTGTGTGAGAATGTGTGGCAGCGATATGTGCGCGTGTAAATGCGTGTGAGCGCGTGCGACACAGAATTTAGGTTCGGCAGGTTAATAAATCGTATTTTCGAAATAAATCTTGTTCTACAAATTTGTGTACCCTCTCAGTCCTACCTTTCAATTCATCTCTATAAGAGTGGAAAGTCTGCCAGAATTTTCAAAGAATTGCATTAGCATATGCAACATACTAAATCTGATCTCCGAAATATTCCTTTATGTTAAGAATAAATTCATTATTATACAAATCTAATGTTAATACCAAGTAGTTATACAAAATTCTTGTTCACAGCATTTATTAAATTCTTTTTCTATTATACAATCATATACAATATTCTATTAAAAACAAGCAATAAAACTTTTCTTCGCCAGTAAATAATTAACAAAAAGGTATAATAGATGTAATCGACACAACTGGCCAAAATTTATTTGAAAATTCACAATGTTTCGACCATTGGTCCTCTTCAGGTGTTAATAAATTATAATAAATAGATTAAGACGAACATTCTATAAATGTGTTTCTTTTGACAACCGTTGAGTGTTACAGACGTGCTTCTTAACACGTTCTTTAATTACTGAACATGTTTTAAGTTTCGAAAGTTTTTAGTTTTTGACTATTTTATTTTCTGTGACTACTGATATATCTTCTTTTGACTTGACTCGAACAATATTCTAGATTTTTGGCTTTATTAGGCACTACGCCACATTTATAGAATGTTCGTCTTAATCTATTTATTATAATTTATTAACACCTGAAGAGGACCAATGGTCGAAACATTGTGAATTTTCAAATAAATTTTGGCCAGTTGTGTCGATTACATCTATTATACCTTCTTGTTAATATTCTATTAGACAATCTCTAAGATCCCTGAAAGTAAAAAAATAATAGTTTGTTGAGATTCAAAGTCCGCAAGTGTTCCGTTCAGCGGGAAGTAGCAGCGCGTTGGTCCTTCCTGCGTTTAGTACCAAAATGTACAAGTGCGAGGACAATCTCTAATTGTAAGATCCCTGAAAGAAAGAAAAAAATAGTTTGTTGAGATTTGTGTGAGGTCCGGAAATTCTCGCACCATGGCCGCTCATGAGGGGGGGCAAGGAGGGGCATATGCCCCCCTGAATTTTAATTTTTTAAATTTAGAATAATTTTATGATTGACAACTAGATAATTGTTATTTGAAATTTATACACTTAAAAATAAAAATCTGTATAAATATTTCTTTAAAAAATGTTATTTGAAAAATATTAAATAACGTTCATTTTTGGCAGAACCTTACAAAAATGGTACCCCTAAGTGTATTTAAACTCTGCCCCTCCTTGAAAAAAGTTGTAAGGGCGCTCATGTCTATAAACTAATAAGTTTATAGAATTGTGGCGGCTAGCCGGATTGAAGCGCGCCGGTAAGGTAAGGCGTAGCAACCCGGCTACCGCCACACGCCGAAAACCTGCCGAACGGCAGCCCGGCCACCACGCGGACGCGCTTCTCGCGACTATGTGATCAAATATAATAATTAGATAATTTCTTATTTAACAGGTAGAGTATGCTCCATTCATTTCCTGCCAAGTGCGTTCAAAGAAAAAACGTGGGTACAACAGCAACTACCTGATACCTTGCGTGGCACCCTGCGTTTGAGAGAGGATGCTATCCCAACTGAATGTTTGTCACGAATTTCTGACAAACATGGAGAAATCACAGGACAGGACAGAATAGAACAGGACATCGAATCCGAAATTGGATCAAGTATATCGAATGGTGAAGATTCAGATGAATTGCGACTCTTGAAGAAAAAACTCAAAGAAACATTGAAGGCCAAGGAGGGGTTGGCACGTAAATTGAAAAAAACTGAGAAAATTCTTGAAATGAAAGACCGACAAATATCCAAATCCGAAAACAAAGAAAAAAAGTACAAGGCAATTTTGGATAACGTTTTCACACCTGGACAAGTGAGAATTCTTTGCAACCCCAATCAGAAGTTAGCAAAATGGAGTGCTGAAGATATTTCAAAAGCAATATCGCTACGGAGCATAAGTCCCAAAGCCTATAAATTCTTGAGGAAT